>JAAGEH010000434.1:13115752-13140782 GCA_011751065.1 Lasiurus cinereus
TCTGCTACAAACAACACTCCCTTCAAACAGGTACCGTCTGCTACAAAAAACACTCCCTTCAAACAGGTACCGTCTGCTACAAATAACACCCCCTTCAAACAGGTACCGTCTGCTACCAACAACACCCCCTTCAAACAGGTACCGTCTGCGTGAGCTGCTCACAGCAAGCACTCAGTTGTAGGAATTCCTTCATCGGTGCCTCGTAGAATAAGGAAACAAGTCCGATGCCCGTTTGCATTTCAGAAAAGACTGAGGCAGGCCCAGGCAACCTGGAAAGATCCTTTCAGACTAACTGAAGCTCTTTAGCTTTGAAGTTAGATTTAAATCAGCATTCCTTTTTTTTTTTTTTTAATTTACAGGGGTGACACCATTTTTTGACATTCCTTTTTAAAAGGAAAAAAGTGTAAATATATAGGAAAGCAGAGAGAATAATGTTCAACCAGAGTTAACAAATGTTCACATTTGTCACTTTTGTTTCATAGTGTTTTGGGGGGTTGTTTTGTATTTTATTGTTTTTTGGTGAAGGAAATACAATCCAGTTGAAATCCCTTATGTTCTTACTCCTCAGTGCCATTCCCCTTCCCTAACCTAGGCACCGAACACAGCCCCTACGTTGGAACATATGGATCATATGGATCATTTTGTTCATTGATGGTTGCAATGACCATTACTTGTAAAATCTATCTGGAGATCAAATTGATTCACTGTAACTATTCTACCTGTGCTATGACTATATATCTCAGTTTACCTTTTCTCTTTTGAAAATGAGAGGACATTACTATATTATTGATGGAGACTTCCTCATATGATATGACACTTTGGAAAACGGCGTGGCAGTTTCCTATACACATTCATGTGCCCAATGACCCAGCCGTCCACGGCCTAGATATTTCATTAAAAGAAACAAGACCAAGTGTCCACACAGACTTGTGCACAAATGATTACAGCTTAGTTCACAACAGCCAACAACTAGAAACTGCCCAGATGTCCATCAGCTGGGGAATGGATGTGCAAGCTGAGGTACATCTGTACAGAGGAATACTATACTGTGCAGCAGTAAAAAGGAACAAATTACCGATACACAGAAGCCTTATGTGAAAGAACCAAGACACAAAAGACTACATACTCCAAAGTTCCATTCATATGAATTCTAGAAAAGAAAATTACAGTGGCAAAAACCAGATCAATGGTTGCCAGGGGCTGGGAGAGGGAGCTGTGGCTACAAAGGGCACATGGAAATATTTTCCAATGATGAAAATGTCCTATATCTATATGGATATGGATATAGTTATCAAATCTCATCAAACTGCTCTCTGAAAATTGATCATTTTTCTTCTAGTACAGATCTGCTTGTTGGTGTTTTTAATTATAGATTTTGGTTCCAGAAATGCACTTTTTGTCTTAATTACACACAAATGTGAGAGCATTTTGTTAACACGAGTAGACTTTAACTCAGACAGTATACATTGTTGTGTAGCTAGATATGAAAGCTTCAGATAGGGAAGCAAAAATGAATGGTGGAGGGAGGACCTTTCTTAAATGTCAACTGTGTGTACTTCTGTCCAGTGCAGTTAATGGGAACACTGGTATCGTCCTAGTGCTTTCTGTGGGGGGACGTTGAACAGACTCTGGCCTCTCCCCCCAGCTCATGCTTCACATTTGCCACGACCTGACTTTGGCGGTGCTGAGCCAGCAGGTGGCCTCCTGGGACAAGGCTGTGGAAGCTCTGCTGCGGGCGGTGGTGCGGTGCTACGACTCGGGGAACTTCACCGTGATGCAGGAAGTGCACGCAGCCTTTCTTCCTGAGGGTAATGACCACGCACGCCACGGGTAGCTGGCTCTGGGTGCTTATTGGCTAGTTGTGTCATTTAGTAGAAAGTTTGAGCTGAAACTGGTTTGGCTCAGTGATAGAGCGTCAGCCTGCAGACTGAAAGGTCCCGGGTTCAATTCCGGTCAAAGGGCACATACCTTAGTTGCGGGCACATCCTCAGTAGGGGGTGTGCAAGAGGCAGCTGATGGATGTTTCTCTCTCATCGATGTTTCTAGCTCTCTATCTCTCTCCCTTCCTCTCTGTAAAAAAGTCAGTAAAATATATATAAGAAAGAAAGTCTGAGCTCTCTTTCCTAGGCTCCTAAGATACAGCCAGAATATGTGAGCCCTTTACCTGGCCCTACCTTACGCCTCCTACTTACTTTCTACACAGTTTAAGAGCAAGAGAAACAGCATTATATACTCATGAATTAAGACTGGAGAAGCACAAAAGATAGACATTGCTTGCTCTGACTGGGTGGCTCTGTTGGAGAGTTGTCACACACACCAAAAAGGCTGCGGCTTCCATTCCTAGTCAGGGCACATACCTAGGTTGTGGGTTCGATTCCCAGTCAGAGCACGTTCAGAGGCAACTGATGAATGTTTCTCTCATATGGATGTTTCTCCTGCCCCACCCCCTCTCTAAAATCAGTAACATATCCTAGGGTAAGGATTAAAAAACAGATTGACATACTTGAGTTGCATAGTAATGAACTAAATCACTGGATTTTTTTTTTCACAGACACAATAGTATCCCCAGAGCCTTCAGTCGGACAGATTGAATATTTTATATCATGACCGACTAGCCTGTAGCAGCAGGAACATTGTCCTGAGTCAGTAAATGTTTAGCTTTGGTGGACGGTAGATCACGGCTGTCCTTTTCTTGGAGTCTCTTAGGCGATAGGAAACAACATGCAGGTAGGAGGCCAGATTCTGGACAAGAAATGCTCAACCTCACGTCCTCTCCTTCTTTTCCTAGGCTGTGAGCACCTAAGAGACAAGCTGGGTGACCTTCAGTCCCCCGCCACGCCAGCTTTCAAAAGTTTGGAGGCCTTCTTTATCTATGGGCGTCTGTATGAATTCTGGTGGTCTCTCTCCAGGCCTTGCCCTGAGTCTAGCGTCTGGGTAAGGGCTGCTCATAGACGGACAACCTCTGTTGAACAAAGCCAGCAGTTGGATGATGCCGGCTCTGAAGAAACTGACCCCCAAGCTCCTCAGCCAGAGCCAAGCCAGCCTCCAGAACTAAACATGAGACTCACAGAGGAAAGTAAGCGAATGCTGAACACTTGTAAGGAGCTTTTATCAGAAAAGCACGCCAGTTTCCAAAACTCGCAGAGAACTGTTGCTGAAGTTCAGGAGACCTTGGCAGAAATGATCCGCCGACACCAGAAGAGTCAGTTCTGCAAATCCACAGCCAATGGTCCTGATAAGAATGACCCGGAACAGGAAGCCAAACAGCCCCTCTCTAGTCCTCAGAGCCTGGGGTGAGTACTGAGTCAATACAAGATGGGATTAAAAATACCCTCCTGGGTTCTGACAGTCACAGCACAATCAACACATGACGAGATTGATCAGGACACTTGGAAAAAGCATGGGTTAGTGGTGAACACACAGGCTTTGGAGTCAAATGTGGGTTCTAGTCCTGTCCCTGCTGTGACCTCAGGCAAAAGTCTCAATGTCTCTGAGCTTTAGGTCCCTCGTCTATAAAGAACAATACCAACTCCTATCTTGCTTAAGAATTAAATGAAATCACAAAATTATTAACAATAGTACAGTAAAATACTACCTTTGTGCATTAGATTCCCCCCAAAAAAAATTAATCATGTATTTTTGCATCACTAATGAAAACTATTGTTTAGTTATTCTGTACCATCACAAAAAAATACACAAAGAGGGCAGTATACAGAACTGCTCACGAACTGAGAGAAATCAAATGATCGAATCACTTCCATTGAAAAGAGGGACCAGATGGGTGACAGTAACCTGTCACCAATCACTGGAGAGCTTGCATTATTATAAGGCACTTTGCTGCGGGTGTTTGCAGTGATTAAGTTATTGATTGGTTATTCTGATGAGTGCCGTTTACCTTATGTCCCCCAGCACAGTACCTAAAACATTGTAATTAAATACTGAACAACTTAAAGCTGTTAACTTTACAAATTAAAATTAAGAAGCTTTAACATCCTTATATTAATTGCTCTAAAAATATTCCCACTGAAATCTTGATTCAGAATTCTGAATTATTTCTCCAATAAACTACCACACTCTAAGCAGCTTTAGATTTGGTTTTAATAACAAGAAAAAAACTGAAAAGTTCTCTAACCCAGTAGCTCTTATCCTTTGGATCATAGGACCCTTTGAGAAGTTTAACACATTCTTCCAGGAAAAATGTGCATCCATATACTCCATGAGCAAGAGCCCAGCTTTAACCATTCCCCGAATAAATCTAGCCCCTCTGCTCGTAGCTGCAGATTGAACCCCCGAAGAGTCCTATATTTTCATTGGAGCTATGTGTCTAAGGAGTGGGGATTTGGAATATGATAAGGAATAATATTGCATTTTGAAACTGTATATATCATATCATATTAAACTGCCTTCTCTTAAACTTTTTTTAAAGATGGGAGATAAAGACCCAGGTGATAAAGGAATTTTATTAATAAGCAATTGGGATAAAAATAACCTAGGGCAAAACATATATGACTTATACTTTTTATTATTATTCACCAGTAAAGAAGAAAAAAATGAGCCACTTTCTCTACCTGAATTAACCAAAAGGCTTACAGAGGCGAATGAGAGAATAGCTAAGTTTCCTGAAAGTGTTAAGGTAAGATTTATAGCAGTTCATTTGGTAAAACACTATACCAAATTCTTTAAGATCACCTACTTTTCAGTTTTTGAAATCTACACATTTTAATGTGCTTAAAAGTTAGAATCTAGTTGCCTTTGGTTAGCTAAAATGTTTTGTGAAAGTAGAATTGACAACAGAAGCAGTTTTATACCTTCAGTCTACAGAGAAGTCTTAACAAATTTTGTAACTGTGAGGGAAAGTAAAATTAGTGTCATGTGTTGGATAGCTTACAGATGGATAAGTGTATTTGGATGTGGCCCTGGTGGTAATAGAAACATCACTTTTTAAAATAACTGGAATAGAGCTCTAGAAGATTGTAATCGTTGGAGAAGGATGTCCAGTAGACATTCCAGTTTTGAGTATCATCTCTCCTTAGACCAGTGATCAGCAAACTGCAGCTCACGAGCCACATGCGGCTCTTTGGTCCCTTGAGTGTGGCTCTTCCACAAAATAACACGGCCTGGGCCAGTCTATTTTGAAGACGTGGCGTTAGAAGAAGTTCAAGTTTTAAAAAAATTGGCTCTCTAAAGAAATTTCAATCGTTTTTTATATTTGGCTCTGTTGACTAATGAGTTTGCCGAACACCGCCTTGGAGTAACTGATGAAGAACAAGACGTTGCCCGTCTTCTCTCACACGACATGGCGAGAAATGGCCCAGCTGTGCCTGAGAAGTGTCAGGAGAGACTCTGAGGTACTGGTGTCTTCTATGCAGGCGTTGTGGCTCTTTTGCAAGTGCTTCGTTTCACTTTTTATCTTTCAGACCTGGCCCTTCCCAGATGTGCTGGAGTGCTGCCTGGTCCTGCTTCACATCGGGTCCCAGTGTCCTGGCAGCGTGACCCAGGAAATGCAGCAACAGGCCCAAGAGCTGCTTCAGAAATACGGCGGCACTAAAGTTTACCAAAGACACTGCCAGACCTTCTGCACGTGAACGTCCAAGGACCTTTAAAATATATTGCATCAAATTCAAAACGTCTGACACCTTTCACCTCTGCCAGGCATTTGCTCTGATCCCTAGATATTTTTGAAGTGATCCAAATAATACAAAACGAGGGTCAAGTTTGAAAAAACTCCACCCTTAAAAACAGAATCTGACTTTAGACTCAGTTGTGGTTCCGTACTAAAGGATCTTCAAAAGCCAGCCGTAGTTGTTAGAACACCTGCAAGAGTAATTGTTGGTCATCTCTAAAGCCTTATGTAGATTTCATCCAAAGAGGAGAACTTTTGTCCAAAGTGTTATGTTCTTATACACAAGCTACCTTTATAAATGCTTCCCCTGGTCTTAATGTCGTTCTTGAGATAGAATTGTAGTTTATGACCATTGGTATCATTTTTTTAAATTTTGTTAACTTGGGCTCTCCCCTTCTACTCTACTATTAACTACTGCTTCTACTGAATGTGAAACAGGCCTTCTCCATCATGTTGAGCCTTTATCCTAGGTCAAAAATTTGGTTTTATTGTTTCATGTAATTGCTTATTTAAACTAATCATTTACTAAAGTGTTAGAAGAACAAATAACTAACTCAATTGAGTCTTAGCCCTTCAGTTTTGATGGTGATCAAAATAGCTCAGAAAGAAATTACTGTTTCAGTTGTTCTTAATCTTTTTTTGGATCACAGAATTAGATTGAAGCCACAGATGATCTTCCAAGAAAAAATGCATATCCCTTCCTAATTTTGTATATGTAAGTTTTGGATCAATGGACTCCAACTTTTGGATCATGCATAATGGACCCTACATACTAATTACAAACCCTTGTTCTTGTATTTCTTTATTTTTAAACTTATGAGCATTCTTTTGAGGCCTGTTCTCTTCTTTGTTAAATTGTTGGACAATGTCAGGAACAAATGTTTCTGTAATATCCCAGTTTCTAGAACATAGTAATTAGACAGTTGATGAGGAACACTTTTTCCCAATAACTGAACTGATTCATGGCTTTTCTGCAAGAATTTCACTAACATGCTAATTCACCACATATATAATGAGTGGTCCCAGGAAATAGAGTTAATGCTGGTTTCCAAGTAAGGTCAAATAATCAGCAACAAGTATGAAATGTTCCACTTACACACAGCTGCTCATTAAAAGCTTCCTTCAAAGTGAAGCATTCTGGATGCGAGCCACCTTGTGGAAAATGGAGGCAAGACTTTGGGGATACACAAGATGCTCTGTTACCAACCGCTAATGTCCATTTCTAGAGCCAGGAATTCATAGCTATGAAAGATCAAACCTGCATGCCAGTAGTTAAAAAGAAATCTTTATTATACAAAATTAAAAACATAAATATATTTACAAGCATCTTAAATATCAGCTTATAATACTTGACATTTTTGAATCATTTCAAATTGAGTTCTCTATAAGCTTTTAAAATGCAAGACTATTAATCCACTTCAGTGAGTTACCAGTTTCCACCATTGCAAATGGGTTTTTTGGGTTTTCAGAATTATCCATACTGTCATTTAAAAAAAAAAAATACAGTGTACTTTTTAAATGACTAGTTTTTCGGGGGGGGTTGGGGAAGGATCAGTCCTGAGCTTTCTACCCCAGTTGTGGGATATTATTCCACGAGAACTCTATAAAACAAATTCCCTACTGCCCTGTTTATATGAACCACTAAAACTTTTTGAAGATTCACATTTCTGGTACCCACATTAATCCATCTCCTAACTTCTCAGGTTTGCTAAAAGGAAAAGCTGAAAGCAGAGAAGAGAGGTGGGGGAATACAAATGCCTATCTGAAATCACAACAGACTTCTGATCCAAAAGTGTGATCTTAACTAATTTCCTTCAGGATCAAATCTATGATTTTGTTACTTGAAAACATAAAGTGATTTCAAATGATGCACATGTGACAGCAAATTTCAGTGGCACAATAGGATATAAAGACACTTAAGTGGCTAACTTAATGCCCGTGCTGATGTTCCTTATAAGTAGAGTAGACAAGTTCAGTAGAATTTTTTTTTAAGATAAGTTATCATCTGGTCTTCAAATTTCAGCACTGAGCATATAATTCATTTCCATGAGGAAAAGCAAATGTTCTCGAGAAGGGTCAAAAACAGGAAAAGAGAACACTTATCACCCACACTTAACAAGAATACCATTCTGTTTTACTTTTCCTGGAAGCCCTCAGCTCAGCTGAGAATCATAGTAAGTCTTCATCAGAGATTAGCAACAAATTTAAAAGAAAAAGAATGACAACAGGTAAGAGTTATATACATTTTACTAGTTTCTCACTCGTCCTGGGTATTTAAAAAGGTGTCAATGAGCCATGGATGCTGGTGGCAGGAGGCAACTGGAGAAGAGGCCTAGGGATGAGGAATAGGTAAGACTTGTTTACAAATTCAGAGCAAACTCCCCTCTTCTGGATCTAAAAGACTTCTTTGTCTTTAGTAAGACAAAAGTCTTTCTGTTCAGTGGAGATGGTAAGTACAGCTTGCTCAAAAGTAGCGGTTTCTCTTGGGGAGGAAGGTAAGTACACAGTCAGCACAGTAAGCACCATTCTGGGGTGGGCCCGCTCCGCAGAGCCTTGCCACCATCACTGCTGCATGTTGTTGATGATCGCCAGGATGCTCATCTTCTCCTGGGCAGAGTCCACATCCTCATTCTGCTTCTGGGCCACTCCCGTGCCCAGGCCATAGAGCCGCCCACAATACTTGGCATCATCAATACTGTCCTCAAAAAACAACTGCAGAAGAGGACAGAGAACCCGTCGTAAGAATCATGCCAAGTCTCAATACTACCACATCAGTACTTCCCGGCTCTCTGAAGAGTCCTCAAAATTTGACCAACTAGCAATTCCATACAGAAAGGTCCCAAACCTTTCCACGCTCCTTTGTGGACAAACCTATTTTCCGTGAGTTTGCTAGCATCCCTGTGCTGCTGCTGTTTAAGTACAAATGTCCCATTTCCTCCTTTCTCTTTAGCAGGCAGGGCAATGGTTGAGAGCTTGGCCTCTACAGACTGACTCCCTGTGTGACTAGAAAAGTCACTTCAATTCTGTTCTTCACTTAAGCCCCTGTTCCCTATCTATAAAAGTCATATTATAATAGGTTGTCGTGAGATAATGAACAATAACCACTTATAACAGCATTATTTCAATCCTGGCACTACTGGGCAGAATGCCTGTTGGAGTGTGGATGGCTTGTCCAATGTAGGAGGTGTAACAGCATCCCTGGCCAGAAGCACACCGCCCCCTCCAGCCTAAGTACTTTGGGGGACAAAATTAGGAAGAACGATGCTGTCAGCTTTTTTCTTTCTCAAGATTTCTCTATTTGGAATTTTTTTGTGGTTCCATGTAAATTTTAGGATCGTTTGCTCTATTCTGTGAAAAATGCCAATGGAATTGTTGCTTTGGGTAGGATGGACAGTTTAACAATATTAACTCTTCCAAGCCATGAGCACGGATTATTTTTCCACTCATCTGTGTCATCTTCAATTTCTTTCATCAATGTCTTAATAGTGTTCAGTGTGCAGGTCTTTGGTTAACTTTATTCCACACGGTATTTTATTCTGATGCAATTATAAATGGGATTTTTTCTTTAATTTCTCTTTATGATAGTTCATTAGTGTAAAGAAACAATAGAATTCTGTATATTGATTTTGCATAATGTCACTTTTTTTTTTTAATTGATTTTGAGAGAGAGAGTGAAGGAGGGAGGGACATTGACTTGTTGTTCCACTTACGCATTTATTGGTTGCTTTTTGTATGTGCCCTATCCGGAGATTGAACTTGCAACCTTGGCGTATCAGGACGATGCTCTAATGAACTGAGCTGTCCTGCCAGGGCTAGTATCCTGCAACTTTACTGAATTTATTAGTTGTAACAGTTTTTGGTGAAGTCTTCCATAGATATCATGTCATCTGCAAATAGTGAGAATTTTACTTCCTCTTTTTTGATCTGCATGCCTTTTATTTTTCTTGCCTAACTGTCCTAGCTAGAACTGCCAATACCATGTTGAATAAAAATAGCAAGAATGGGCATCCTTTTCTTGTTCCTAACCTTAGAGCTGTTGATTATGTCGTCTGTAGGATAAGTGGGTGGTCTAACGAACATGTTCACATTATAGAAATCAGAAGAAAAACAAATAATTACAAAATGAGAGCTGCTAGGAACACCAAATATACATGCTGAGTGGCCTCCATTTGCTTCTTTGCTCTCCAAACTATATTTAATATATTGAACATCATAACAAACAAAAACAAAAAACTGCTCCCAATGTAGTCCTCAACTTCCAATAGAAACTATAAATTTCAACAAACCTCAGCCACCAAGGTCATCCATCTCCTTGCCTTACCTCTTTCATCCTGAAGAATGCCATTCCTGTCAGCAGTGAATCTGAGCCTGCCTGATGCTGCCTTCCAATTCTCTGCAAATCTAACTGATCAGCAACTTCCTGAAGACCTCCCTGGAGATTTAAGGAAAACGAAGACAATCTTAAAGACCCAACACTCCCCTAGTAAAGTCAATGAAGTCCATTCTTGAGTTTACTTCTTTTGGGGATGGAACAGGCCATTTACTTAACAGACCTTACCCCAGCCCTCCAAATGATACATTGTGTTACGTTCCATTTTTCACTCCTTTTTTCTCTTTATCATTAATTCAGATCTCTTCTCCATAAAATCTTAATTACTGCAAATAGTAAATGCCAGCCCTGGCTGGGTATCATCCCAATAAACCAGAGTTTTGGGTTCAATCCCCAGTCAGGGCACATATAGGAAGCAACCAGTAAATGTGTAAGTGGGTCAACAACAAATCAATGTCTCCTTCTCTCTCTCTCTCTTACTCTCTCCCCCTTATTTCTAAGGTCAATAAATAAAAGTTATTTTATTATTTTTTAAAATATATTTTATTGATCTTTTACAGAGAGGAAGGGAGAGGGATAGAGTTAGAAATATCGATGAGAGACATCGATCAGTTGCCTCTTGCTCGCCCTCTACTGGAGATGTGCCCGCAATCAAGATACATGCCCTTGACCGGAATCGAACCTGGGACCTTTCAGTCCGCAGACCAATGCCCTATCCACTGAGCCAAACCAGTTTCGGCAATAAAAATTTTAAAAGAAAAAAAGTAGCAAATGCCAATCAATTCAAATCAGCAAACTTCATATCAATAATGTATTAGGATAGTGAATTCTTAAACTATCTAGGGAAGCCACCTTTTTCATCTCATAACACACAAATTAACTGCCAAAATTATGCGGCATACTATTTTTTTTTTTTAATCAATCTGACCCTTTGGGTCCCAAAGTGACTTTTTCAAAAATCAAGTGTTTCTAACTGTATATAAGGATATATAGTATTAAGAATTAATCAGATACAAAATTATGTGATGTAACCAATAAAACGCAATGCTTATTATACAACCTATATATTTATGGTTCTAGACAGTCGAAGGGAGATGTCAATGCCTTAAACTTTATAGTCAGGTATTACATGTTTTGTGGCACACCAGTTGAAAATTGCTGGTCTAGGGTTAAAAACAACTCTGAGAGTCTGGTATACTACAGACCCCATTCCTGACAAATTGCACATACACCTCCTGTTACCAACTGGTATAGGCCTTGAGTGAAGAAAGCCCGCCTTATGAGAGAAGCAGAGGGCTCCCTCATGCCCAGGTTAAAGACAATAACCACACAAATTCCTGTGGCAATTAGCTATATATACAACCTGTGTAGTACAATGTTGACATCTAGCAGGTACTCAAGAATGCATGCTGAACAAATAACGAAGCAAGATGATAAGTCAGATTTTTTGGCTTTTTCTATTTTTGTTACTAGTTTAAAAAAATATATTGTACCTTAAGATTTTTGCAACTCTTCATCAGGTATTTCACATCATAAATGGATGGGAAGAAAAGGTTCAGAATATGAAAGAATTCATGTTCCTCTTCTGGCAAACGAGAATCAGTAAGTAACTTTACCATGTAGCCAAAGTCATAGCCACTGCAAGGAGAGAAGGAGACACTAAGTGAAAAAGCAGCAGTTATTAGGCCCCCATGTTCAACAGCTTTACTTCTCAAAATTCATGATGCTACCACCTTTCAGTATTTCAAAGGAGTTTATCCTACTGTGATCTGAACATTCCATTAAAAAAACAACACAAACTAATATGGAAGAAAACTCAAAGGTTTATATATAAATGTGTGTTTTATTCATCAAAAATTCAGAAGTACTGGCCCTGGGTGGGTAGCTAAGTTGGTTAGATCATCATCCCAATACGTCAAGATTGCGAGTTCCATCCCCAACTCAGAACACATACAAGAATCAACCAATAGACCTGGCCAGTGTGGTTCAGTTGGCTGGGCATCATCCCATGCACCAAAAGATTGCTGCTTCAATTCCTGGTTATGGCACATGCCCAGGTTGGAGGCTCAACCCAGTAGGGGCATGAGGTAGGCAGCCAATCAATAATTCTCTCTCATCATTGATGTTTCTGTCCTCCCTTCCTCTCTGAAATCAATAAAAATATATTTAAAAAATAGTAAGAAAATAAACAATTAAATGCTTCAATCCTCTCCACCCACCACTCTCCACTTGAAATACACCACTGGCAGCTACATGATAGAGCCCATTACTGTGTAACACAAACCAATATGAGCTCCAAATTGTTTTTTGAAAAACACACATGAATAATAGTTACCATTTCAACTGCATAACTGCTAGTGACCAAAAGAAACCATAAAAATTCAATTCCCTGCTCCCAAACCGAGAGCTACACATTCCCTGGGGCTGACCTGTGAAATGAAAGCCATTTGACATTGTCACAGAGAACCACCCCTGACGTCATAAGCAGCTCCGCAAAGTGCAGTGTGTCAATCCCTTCCTCTTCGTGCTTCTGAAACTGCAGTCCCGAGTTTGCAAGGAGATCTATGGAATCCTGAGAGTACATGTCCTCTCTAAAAAAGAAGGTGTTCACATCTTAATTGATGGATAATGTAGTAGAAGTAGTAGGTAACAGTATATCACACTTATCATAGAACAAGTTTTCTTTAAATGCTTTCATTATTTAAGAAAACAATTCCTGCCGAGACCGGTTTGGCTCAGTGGATAGAGCGTCGGCTTGCGGACTGAAAGGTCCCAGGTTCGATTCCAGTTGGGAGTATGTACCTTGCTTGTGGGCACATCTCCTCTGTGGAGCGTGCAGGAGGCGGCTGATCGATGTCTCTCTCTCATCGATGTTTCTGACTTTCTATCTCTCTCCATTTCTCTCTGTAAAAAATCAATAAAATATATTTTTAAAAAAAAGAAAAAGAAAACAATTCCTGCCAAGGCCGGTTTGGCTCAGTGGATGGAGTGTCAAGCCTGCGGACTGGAAGGTCCCTGGTTCGATTCCTCTCTGTAAAATATCAATAAAATATATTTTAAAAAAAATTCCTGTTTTCCAGTATTCCAGCAAGCATGAAAAGTAGATGATCTTATCTCAAACAGATAAAAAAATGTGATTTTTTTCCAATAATGTCCTAATTATAAAATACCCACATTTTGCCATTGTTTAAAGAAAAATCTCAAATAGAAGGAAATGAAAAAAATTAATCTACATATATAAAACCCTAATAAACAAATAGACTGAATGGCAGAACAACTTAACAATTGGTTGCTATGATGTGCACTGAACACCAGGGGGCACACACAGAACATGGCAGGTGTCAGCAGAAGGCAGCAGAGCAGGAACATGGTGGGTATCAGCTGTGGCAGGATGGTAGAGCATGTGAGTGGGGACACCAGACCAAGGCAGGGCACTGATCACTGTCATTGGGGTGAGCCTCTGGTGGTTACTGAAAATACTTTGCTCTTGCATGCCGCAATACTGCCAGCACGTGCACCTGCTGCCAGCCCCACTTGCACCTGCTGCTAGCACCCAGTGCCGGCCCGATCACCCAAGGGCTTCTCCACCTTCACCTGCTCCTGAGGGGTAATCGGGGCAGCAGCTGCTGCTCATGCTGGTGCCAGCCCCAATCTCTCCAGGCTGTCAGCAGCTGCAAGTGGGGCAGGCACCATCACACATGGGAGCGGTGGCAGGTGCAGGTGCTGCCAGCAGACAGCGGACCAGGGGTTGTGGCAGGAGGATGGTCTGAGACCTGCCCCTGTGCCCATCTCAGTCTTGTGGCCCATAGTTCCCTTCAAGGTGCACAAATTGGTGCACTAGGCCCCTAATGTTCTTATATTCCCCATAGAAATAATAACTGTTAACAACACAGTTTATATATCTTTGCAGTCTATTTTCTCTGCCTACACATACACACCTCTATCCCTTCACCTTTATAACACAGTTCATCTTTCCAGATCAATACTCAGATGTATCACAGTCTTTGTAACTTGGCATAATATTTCACTGTAAAGATATACCCCTTAATTTAAACACAAGAATATTTAGAATAACACAAAAGGAGGGAAATAACTCATTTTCCATTAGATTTTACTGTTTTCCTTTCTTTTGTTTTTCACATAAATTTAGGTAAGATAACTGAAAAGAAAACCACCACAATTTTGATTTTTTTTTCCACTAAATTAATATTGGTATTGGCCAGAGACAGTTTGGCTCAGTGGATAGAGTGTCGGCCTGGGGACAGAAAGGTCCCAGGTTCAATTCCGGTCAAGGGCATGTATCTTGGTTGTGGGCACATCCCCAGTGGGGGCATGCAGGAGGCGGCTGATCGATGTCTCTGTCTCTCATCAATGTTTCTAACCTCCTGCCCCTCTCCCTTCCTCTCTGTAAAAAAATCAATATATTTTTTTAAAAAAACTGGTATTGAATTACAATCTTTTGCTCTACCTTATGTAAACATTTTAAAATACAAACAAATCATGCAATAAAAATATTACATTATTTTGCATATCATATTATCATTATGTTACAAATAACAGGCTTTGGGCAGTGGACTAGAAAAATGCAGTTAAAGGAATAACCCAGATTATCTCCCTAAAATAATTCTTTGAAAATCAAAGAAATCCTCAAAACACATGGATAACAATAAAAAAATTATTTTTGAGCTATCAAATGCTCTTGGCGCCTAGTTAAACAAAGCAGTGTTGGAGCCTAGCTGTGGCCAGTGTGGCTCAGCTGGTTGGAACATCATCCCATACACTGAAAGGTGATGGAATCGATTACTGGTCATAGCACATACCCAGGTTGCAGGTGTGACCCAAGGGATTGTATATGGGAGGCAGCCAAACAATGTTTCTCTCACATCGATGTTTCTCTCTCTCTCTCTCTCTCTCTCTCCCTTCCTTCTCTAAAATCAATGGAAAATATATCCTCAGGTGAGGATTAAAAAAAACAGCTGGGCTGCCCAGCCTTTCTTGCTCAGTAATTTAGTGTTGACTCATGAACCAAGAGGTAGTAGCCTGTTCGATTTCCCAGTTCAGGGCACATGCCCAGGTTGCAGGTTCAATCCCCAGGAGGAGGGTGCAGGAAGCAGCTGATTGATGTTGTTCCTTTCTCATTAATGTTTCTATCTCTCTATCCCTCTCCCTCTCTAAAATTCAATAAAAACATTTTAAAATTAAAATTACTGGGGCCTAATAAGAAATACAATAACACCACCTCAATCAATCAGCAAAATGATAATCTCCCCTCAACATGCCCCTTAAAATTTACATTACCCCCAAAAACTGAAAAAGAATTACCATATGATCGAAAAGAATTATCATATATCAAAAAGAATTGCAAATAGGGTCTTAAAGAGATATTTGCATATCTATCTTCACAGCAGTACTATTTACGATTGTTAAGAGGTGAAAACAACCGAAACATCCACCCACAGATGAATGGCTAAACAATATGTGACATATACATACAATGCAATATTAATCAGTTTTAGGAAGGAAATCCTGTCACATGCCACCACATGGATGAGCCTTGATATCTTTATACTAAGCCACTCATAAAACAACAGATACTGTAGGGTCCCACTTAAACAGAAAGTAGAATGGTGGTTAACAAGAGCTAGGGAGGTGGAAAAAAGAAATTGTTATTTAATAGGTATAAAGTTTCAGTCTTGCAAAATGAAAAAGTTCTGGAGGTCTGTTTCAAAACAGTGCAAAGACAGTAAATTTTATTTTTTATCACATTTTTTAAATTACATCAAAATTTTGCCACTACCAAACAGGCTTGTTTCAACTACCTTTGATTAGCACCACTATATATCTTATTTTCATTATGAAAGATACTACGAACCCTCTTTTACAGATAAAAAAACTGAATTACAAAAGGGAAAATAATTGACCCAACATCAACCAGTAAAGAAATGGCAGAAATTCAAATACTGATCTCTTAACTAGGAAAATGACTTGACTTTAAATAGCTTTATTCAGATATAATTCCCATACTACACAATTCACTCATTTAAAACACACAATTCAATAGTTTTTAGCAAAGCACATATATGCAACCATCATCACCAATTATAAACCATTTCATCACCTCAAAAAGAAACCCTGTCTCATTAAGCAATCACTCCCCATTAACCCAGAATCTCCCTACCCCTGCTCTAGAACCACTTATTTATTCTAGATGTGCCTATTTTGGACATCTCAAATAAACAGAATCATATATGTGGGCTTTTGTGTCTGGCTTCTTTCCCTTAGAATGTTTTCAAAGTTCATCCATGTATAGTATATATCCATACTTTATTCTTTTTTACTGCTCCATAACATTCAATTCCATGGATATACTGTTTAATTTATCTATTTGTCAGTTTGCAGATATTTGGATTGCTTCAACTTCATGAATAATGCCTTCATGCATACTGCTGCTATGAACATTCACATACAAGGTTTTGCACAGATATGGTTTCAAATCTCTTAGAGCAGTGGTCAGCAAACTTATTAGTCAACCGAGCTAAATATCAACAGTACAATAATTGAAATTTCTTTTGAGAGCCAAATTTTTTAAACTTCAACTTCTTCTAATGCCACTTCTTCAAAATAGACTCACTCAGGCTGTGGTATTTTGTGGAAGAGCCACACTCAAGGGGCCAAAGAGCCGCATGTGGCTCGCGAGCCACAGTTTGCCAACCACAGTCTTAGACAATATGCCTATAAATAGAACTGCTGGGTCTTCAAATCTCTTGGACATAAGCCTATGAGTAGAATTGCTGAGTCATATGGTAATTCTGTTTAACCTTTTGAGAAACAGCCTTTCTAACTGGACTGTTTGTTTTCCAAAGAGCTGTGCCACTTTACATTTCCCATAACAATGTATGAATATTCTAATTTCTCCACATCCTCCCCAACATTTAGGTTTTTTTAATTATAGCCATCTCGGGGTATAAAGTGGTATCTCACTGTGGTTTTGATTTGCATTTCCCTAATGACACAATTATGAGCAACTTTTCATGGGTTTATTAGCCTCTAGAGGCCTGGTGTACAAAATGCATACACAGGTAAGGTCCTTAGGCCTGGCTGGCGATCAGGGTTAATCTGCACCTTAGAGCGGTCACCCACCACCCCTGGTGGTCAGTGCATGTCATAGCGAAGGATCGAACTCCTGGTCTTCTAGCAGAACTCTTGAGGGGACACTCTGCATATATAGAAGACAGATTTGTATCTCTTCATGGGAGAAATGTCTATTCAGATCTTGCCCTGTTTCTAATTGGACTACTTGCCTTTTTACTGTTGACTTGTAAGAGAGCTTTAAGGGGGACTTTACTTTGGGATTATTTATTTCATCCTCTGCTTGACTGTTCTGTCCAACCCTTACCTGGGTTTGGTGGAAATAAAACTTAAAATTAATAAATTTAATCAGAAATCACAATCTGCACAAATGTAGCAGACCTAAGAATACTTAGAAGTATCTCAGACACTTACGTAAGGTTGAATTTGAAGTTGAACTGCCAAGTGTTGATTCCAGAAGGGTATTCTCCCTTCTCATTCGTGAATGTAAGGCCCAGCTGGATAATTTTTAAAAGGTCAACATTGCACCGCAAAAGCTGATACTGGTAATCTATGGAACTACGAAATTCACCAATTGGCCGTACCACCACACCTGGAAATTCTGTGTCCTGAAAAAAAAATCATAAGGTTTCACAAAATAGTAGATGCTGAAATGATCATTCATAAATAAAATTCTTACTTCAATTTATAAAAGTTATATGACAAGCCCAAAGATTGAACAACAAAAAATCTATATTAAAATATATATGTTGTTGACATCTACAGAAGCACTAAAATCACAAAGCTTTACCCAGCAACTTGAAGATCCTAGCAGGACATGAATAGAAGTAGGTGATGAACTATATAGATACATAGGCAATTAAGAACATTCTAAGTTGAGAACAATATATAAATAAAAATATAGAAATAGCGAAGTGAAAATAACAATCAGAAAAAAAGGAATAAAGCAAACTGGGTATGAAAATGGTTAGGAGCTGAAACTGGTTTGGCTCAGTGGATAGAGTGTCAGCCTGTGGACTGAAAGGTTCCAGGTTTGATTCCGATGAAGGGCATGTACCTTGGTTGCAGGCCCGTCCCCAGTGGGGGGCATGCAGGAGGCAGCCGATCGATGTTTCTCTCTCATCGATGTTTCTAACTCTCTATCCATCCCTCTCCCTTCCTCTCTGTAAAAAAATCAATTAAGTATATTTTTTAAAAAAAGAAAAGAAACTATGCTCATCTTTAAAAAAAAAAATGGTTAGGAGTTGTGGGTGCTCCGATGCCTTCTCTAAAAGAGGCCCTGGATATCACCATAATACACACGTCCCTCTTCAGCCATTCAATGTCAGGCAGGTATGTGGATCCTATACTGGCAGGTCTTTCCAATTTTTCCAGAGATGGCAAAAATCTGGAATTTAAGTCGGTCCCTTGATACTTTTTTATTTTTTAAGCGCAGCCAATTTTATTTTCCTTAAACCACAAAATAGTCTTTGGTTGTACAAACATCACTAGTTACAGTCTTGCCAAGAGGTCCAGGCTGGGGAGGGAGCTGTTAGTCAGTGACCAGAACTCCTGAGGGGGTCTCTAAAATGCTAACACCCAGGTTAAAAGACTTGGGGCCAGAGTGGTATTGGTACTGGCAGGGCCCCCACCCCAAGTCCAGGGAAGAGACCCGGCCCTCTAGGAGGGCACTGGGCCCAGGCCTCGGCGCCATGGCCACAGAGGGTGGCAACTACTGCACAGAGCCCCGTCCTCGAGGCAGTCCCGTGATTCTTAAATACTGACAATTTTTTAAAATGGTTTTAAAAACTATACAAATGTACCGTATCTGTGAGATAGATATGCCCTATGGCTTTAAAGACTTTCAAACACAGAGTTACATTACAAAACATCAAGCCACTAGAGGTTACATCTTTCTCAGACACATTGGCTACCCTTGCTATTTCATAAAAACAATATAACCTTTTGTCATGTTTAATATGCCATCACTTTAGTGTGATCACTTATTTCAAAATCTCTAATTAAATACTTCCTAAATCCATACCAGAAGTGAGTCAAATAGAGTAAAATAGAGCCCTTTACCATGGCAATATAACTGTAACTGAGCACAATTTCCCGGATCTTCCTCATCTCTTCTTCTAGATTGCTGGCCCAGACTTCACAGATAACCTGGCTATTCTCCACAAGTGCTGCGGGCATCCTGAAGAAACTTGAGAAGTCACTTTCAGCTTGACTACGATAGAGGGCAAGCCAATGGTTGATCTGACCTAAATTCAAAAACACATTGTGCAATCACATAAATTTACACACTGGCATAAGATGTCAATAAAACAAAGGCATCAAAACAATATTTTATCATCACTTACCAGTTTAAGCTAAAACATTGAGACTGTCCGTTGGTCCAACAGTTGTGGGTTACTGTTAAGCTGATTAAGACATTGAGACTGTCATATTATTTACTCAACACACACACACACACACACACACACACACACACACACAGTTCTTTAACCTAAAGAAACTAAAATTATTAAGAAACCTGAAGAAACTTTTGCCCAGGCTTCCCTTTTAAATAAAAGGGAAGTAAAAATCACTACCCTACACCAGCATTCAGCTCTCTCTACAACACCTACAGATTGAAATAGTCCCGTGACCACAAAAATGCCCTTATCTGTAACTTTCACAGCACTTTGCTCAGAGATCACATAATGGGAACTTTTCTAAAGAAATCACTTTAGCCAGTTAAATGTCCCTGGACCTCTGAAAGCTTGAAAGAATGTGGACCTAAATTCTCACACTTATATGATGAATATGGATCTGGGACTCTCCCCTTCCCGCCCAAAACAGGGAAATTCTTTTTCCCTACTATTCAAAAGTCAAATAGAAGTAGAGACAATTAACTAACCTAATATAGTACCTCTGTGTCTTTTTTATAGGTTTTTATTGATTTCAGAGAGGAAGGGAGAGGGAAACCTCAATGATGAGAATCGTTGATCAGCTGCCTCGAGCCCATACCCAGGGCATGTGCCCTGAGCAGGAATTCAACAGTGACCTCTTGGTTCATAGATGGATGCTCAACCACTGAGCAACACCAGCTAGGCTACAGTGCCTCTTCAGCTTTGTGCAAATAGTGATTTAAGTTGTAAAACACTTGCTAATTTCAACCTTAACAATCACAAGAAAAATTTGAATTTGAGTTATTAATGTCTACTTTTAAACACATAGTTTAAAGAAACCAAGCAGCAATTCAACAATCAAGACAGAGAAGATAGCAGGTATAAAGTCTACCAAAACCAAAATGATGTATATTCTGGGAGGAAACTGGGGAGGGCAGAGTATTCTGCAAGATAAAATTCCACATGGTTCAGCCTCAGAGTATGCTGTTACTTTAGCAAATGCAACATAAGATGCTTAGTTATAAAAAGATTAAAGGAGTGATCATAAAAGCATTTACTTAAAAGGCAACACCACAACATGGATCCTCAATATAAGACCGTCATGTGCATTTTAGTTTCTAGGAATTTCTCCTTGAATATACAATGAAATTCCCAGAAACAGTAAAATGCACATGACTGTCTTCCTAAGGACAGAGCAAGGAAAAATCTCTGCTTTCTACTTTCAAATTACATTAAGAATCTGGAAAACAAAATTGGCATTCTCAAGTGTCATCATTTATCTGAGAAACTTTTAAGAAATTAATCTGGCCGAAGCCAGTTTGGCTCAGTGGATAGAGCGTCGGCCTGCGGACTGAAGGGTCCCGGGTTCGATTCCGGTCAAGGGCATGTACATTGGTTGTGGGCACATCCCCAGTAGGGGGCGTGCAGGAGGCGGCTGATCGATGTCTCTCTCTCATCGATGTTTCTGGCTTTCTATCCCTCTCCCTTCCTTCTGTGAAAAATCAATAAAATATATTTAAAAAAAATTAATCTGTTGGTTTGTCAGTAACCTTCCAAGATTCCATGTATTTAAGGCACACTAAACTGAGGTGCTTCTCTAAAATCATAGCAGTTTCCATAAGTACTCTGAAATTTATGTACTGTGATATCTACCTAATAAATATAGGTGGACACTCCTTAAAGAGAGAACCCATTCTTCTTATTTTCAATCGGTATACAATGGGCATGAGTAACAGGTTTGCAAATGAACAAATAGCAGAAAAGGGCAAAAGCTCAGACTGAATGTGGACTTCACTATCTACATATATAAAAGGCTAATACGCTAACTGTCCCTCCAACCATCTGACCGGTCGCTATGATGCACACTGACCATCAGGAAGCAGATGCTCAACACAGGGGCTGCCATGGTACACACTGGCCATTTACAAAGAAACAGCACTACAAACCTGGCACCGACAAAGCAACACTCAGCTTCCCCGAAGTGGCACAAAGGCCCCACCACCATCTCGGAGCCAAGACCCCATAGTGCAAAATGCAGCCCATAGCCCAGCCCATTCTTGAAATGGTCGCTGTGGGAGCCAGGTAATGATGTCACATAGCAATGTCCGGCTTCCTCTCCCTAGCAACTAGCCTCCTTGGAGTTTCTTCAGCCCAGGAATATGACTTGCTTTATATCCAGGTGGAAACATTTCACTCTTTTTAAGCAAATGTCTGAAGCGTTTTCCTGTGCCTTATCTCATTTGATCCTCACAGAAGTCCTGGAGTAGGTAGATAGAAAACTCAGTAGAATCCTATTTTTTTTCATTAGCCAGAAAACGGAGATTTAGAAAGTTTAGAAACTTAACCCAACTGAAAAGAAGAGATGATGGACCAGGAAAATGACTTCAGGTTTTCTCACTGAGCAGAATATAGTCAAATACTGCTTCAGTTAAATATTTTACCCTTTGCCCTAACTGGTTTGGCTCAGTGGATAGAGTGTCAGCCTGCAGACTCAAGAGTCCCAGGTTCAATTCCAGTCAAGGGCATGTACCTTGGTTGCGGGCACATCCCCAGTAGGAGATATGCAAGAGGCAGCTGATCAATGTTTCTAACTTTCTATCCCTCTCCCTTTCTCTCTGTAAAAAATCAATAAAATATATTTTAAAAATATATATATTTTACCCTTTGTTCTCCCTGCATGACCTACAATAATAATCTGTTTCATGTTGATATACAGTGCTGTGTTGCTGACAATTACCTGAAAGAGAAGTTGGGGTGCCTCAATGGACTGGAAAAAGTTTAGCTACATCAGCCGAAACCGGTTTGGCTCAGTGGATAGAGCGTCGGCTTGCGGACTAAAAAGTCCCGGGTTCGATTCTGGTCGGGGGCATGTACCTTGCTTGCGGGCACATCTCCACTGTGGGGCATGCAGAAGGCGGCTGATCGATGTCTCTCTCTCATCGATGTTTCTGACTTTCTATCTCTCTCCCTTCCTCTCTGTAAAAAAATCAATAAAATATATTTAAAAAAAAAAAGTTTAGCTACATCAGAAAGCAGGTCTAATTAAGCAAGTTTATTCTACATATGTAAAAGGCTAAGTTGATTCGCACATGCGCAATACATATAAAGCACTTGCTGTTGCCAGTTGAACACCTGTTTCAATCTGTCATTGTTGATCACAAATTTGGTTGACACTTCTATTATTGAGAAAGGGAGAATAACGATATTAAAATATTTCTTCCAATTAATTTCCTTTCAACGTGCACGAATTTGTGCACTGGGCCACTAGTCTAGTCATAATTAAGAAAATGTCACGACTCAGAATTTGAGATTCTAAACTATGCTTAAGGTATTTCCCAGCAAAAGGGCTTTAAATCATTTCTAAGCCCATTAATGTTAAAACAAACCAGTTAGCTTCCTTATTTCCCTAACTGAAACAATTCACTTCCTTTTTCGTATCATTTGAAACACAACTGTAAATTACTTTAGGGGAAGTATCACTCCTGTAGATGTTTCCATAAAAGCAAAAGCAACTAAAGGGACCCAAGGGAAAAAATGCCTTTGGCCTCCAAGCAGTAAAAAGCAAGATATTTACACTAAACCCTTAGAACTAGGCTCCCCAGCTAAGATACTCTTATACTTGTATCAAAATAACTCAAGAAACGATCTGAAGAGGCTCCCTCTGGTCAAGAACAGTATGAACATCATTATGAATAATTACTACAGTGTATTAAAACTTCTCAGAGAGGTTTATATCCATTAGTTCATAATGAACTAAGAAAATAAACTTAATTGGTCTTCAGTGGAGAATGCTAGTGAATCAACTTATTTTTAAAATTGTATTTTGTCTTTCTGATATAAGCTGTACCTCGAAGCAATCACACAGCTGAGGGTTTCTCTTCAGAGAAGTTATAAAGCTAACAAGTAAATATGAAATGAAGGAATATGAATATCATTATTATGTGACTCCTAATGAATAATCATAATGGCACTTACATGGGATAAGCAAAAAAGGCTACAATAGTGGGATGAGGATAGGAGTTTAGTGTCGATTCTGGTCGAGGGCATGTATCTTGCTTGTGGGCACATCCCCAGTAGGGGGCGTGCAGGAGACAGCTGATGGATGTTTCTCTCTCATCAATGTTTCTAACTCTCTCTCCCTCGCCCTTCCCCTCTGTGAAAAAAATCAATAAAAAATAATAGAAAAAGACATGGGAGAATCCAAGATGGCAGCATAGGTAAACACCTACACTGCTGCCTCGCACAACCATTTCAAAACTACAACTAAAAGACAGAACGGACATCATCCAGAACCACAGGAAAGCTGGCTGAGTGTAAGTTCTACAGCTAGAGGGAAAGAGAGGGGCTCACAGAGACCCAGAGGAGCTGCAAAAAGCTGAGGTACGGAGACACGCACGTGGAGAGAGCGGGTGCCGGAGTGCCTGGCTGGTTTTCTCTGGCAGGAGGGAAACGGAGACTCTCATAGGCACTGAACCCCTTATCTTACAACACTAAACCCCAGATCCAGCCGAAACTCATACGGGGGGAGTTTGGACTCTGAAAAGGGAGAAGTGCACGGAAATTTAGGGGAGTCGCAAAAGATCAAAGGCCTGGTGGTGCGCACGGCACTGCGCGGAGGACAGATTGCTGATTGTGCCGCTGGCTTTCGCGAGTGGGCGGGAAACAGACCCTCCCAACTGCGCCACTTCTGAGTCCACTGGGCCCCTGTTTTGGGCGAAACCCTGGGGACCTAGACTCGTGTGGTCCTGGTGGGCAGGGGAGCCGGAAGGGCAGCGGTCTAGAGGCACTGCGGGCGCCCTCGCACAAGGACCGCTCCAGCCATTACCCAGTCACGTGAGACTCAGGGGCCGTGGAGGGCGGGGCCGACTGGAAGGCAAGGCGGTCCCTTAAGCCCTGAGACTCCACCCTCCCAAGCTCAGCAGAGGCTTCTTCGGTTTTGCATCTGCTATCATAAGGCTGAATCCAACACAGAAGTTCTCCCGGCATAGTGAAAATGCCGAGACAAGGGAAGGGATCACAAACAAAAGAAATGGAGGGGAAAAAACGACTGGATATAGAGTTCAAAACCACGCTTATAAGATTTTTCAAGAATATGCTAGAAAAGTTGGATAAATTTAGTGAGACCCAAGAGGAGATGAAAAAGGACATACTAGAGACACTGACTGAAATAAAAAATATTATACTCCTAACAGCAGACTAGAGGATGGCAAGAATCAAGTCAAAAATTTGAAATATAAAGAAGCAGAAAACATTCAACTGGAAAAGCAAGAAGAGAAAAGAATCCAAAAATGTGAACATAATGTAAGGAGCCTCTGGGACAGCTTCAAGCATACCAACATCAGAATTGTGGGGGTGCCAGAAGAAGAGAGAGAGCAAGATACTGAAAACCTGTTTAAAGAAATAATGACTGAAAACTTCCCACATCAGGTAAAAGAAATAGACTTACAAGTCCAGGAAGCACACAGAACCCCAAATAAAAGGAACCCAAAGAGGACCACACCAAGACACATCATAATTAAAATACCAAGAGCAAAAGACAGAGAGAGAATATTAAAAGCAGCAAGAGAAAAACAGTTCATTACCTACAAGGGAGCACCCATACGACTGTCAGCT
>JAAGEH010000434.1:13140882-13246329 GCA_011751065.1 Lasiurus cinereus
TATATGAAATGCTGAAAGGTACTCTTTTAGAAGAGGAAGAAGAAAAAGGTAAAAGCCAAAAAATTATGAACAACAAATACATATCTATCAACAAGTGAATCTAAAAATTAAGTGAATTAAAAATTTGATCAACAGAATAAACTGGTGAATATAATAGAATCAAGAGCACAGAAAGGGAGTAGACTGATAATTCTCAGGGGGACAAAAACCATAAAGCATCAAACAGACTGAAATTACAGCAGAAAGATTAAAGTTAAGTGAGGTAGATAAGTGATCAATCAAAGGACTTGTATGCATGCATATTAAGCATAACCAATGATCACAGACACTGGGGGGTTGGGGTATGCCTGGGAGGGAAGGGGGGCAATGGGGAGATATGTATAAAAAATTAATAAAAATTAATAAAAAGAAAAAAATATATATTAGAAAAAGAAAGATTCAGTAATCCCCAGATGTATGAAGCTGTTGCAGGTGTAACATCATATACTATTTTACAGCAAACTTTTTTTTTGTAAGTAGAAAAAGTACCCTCTAAAATAACACAAAAAGTAAGTACATAAACCAGTAACACAGTCACTTATTATAATTGTAAAGTATTATGTACTGTACATAATTGCATGCCATACTTTTTTAATCTTCACCCAAGAATATGTTTTTATTATTTGAGAGAGACAGACACATCAATGTGAGAAATATCACATTGTTGTTTCATCAATTAGTTGTCTCCCATATGTGCCACAACCAGGGATAGAACCCAAAACCTAGGTATGACATGCCCTGACCATGAATCGAACCTGCAACCTTTTGGTATGCAGGACAACACTCCAACCAACTGAACTCCATCCTCCACCCCCCAAGCAAAACTATATACTACACTTTTATGTGACTGGCAGTGAGTAGATTTACACCAGTATCACTTCAAAGACATTAATAATGTGTTTCATTTAAATGTAAGGATAGCCATATCACTAGGCAGTAATTTTTCAGCTCACTTATAATCTTACTAAGAGGCATGAAATTTTGATGCACGAAATTCATGGAAGGGTAGGCCTTTCTTCCTGCAGCTGTCGGCACTGGCTTCCCTCTGGCACCCAGGACCTGGGCTTCCCTCCAGCCACTGGCAGGCACCCGGGACCCAGGCTTCCCTCGTAGCCCTGGTTTCGTCCAAAAGGATATCCAGTCTAATTAGCGTATTACACTTTTATTATTATAGATAGGACTACCATGGTACATAGTATATGCAATCCATCATTGACCAAAATATTATGCTGCACATGACTATCGTTTTGCGGGGGAGGAATCTAATTTGAATCTGACCACAACTTTAGATTTAACTATCAATTTACAGGAAATATAGGGGACAAAGGAACAAGTTAAATGACACCACGGAAGTTCAATCAGAACCCTGGCTGGGTGACTCAGCTGGTTGAAGTGTCATCCCAGTACGCCAAGGTTATGGTTTGATAGTCAGGGCACATACAAGAGTTAGCCAATGAATGCATAAGAGCAACAATAAATTGATGTTTAAAAGAAAAAGAAAAGTAATCAGCAAAATACAGAAACCTCTGTGGAGCCCAGCCGGCGTGGCTCAATGGTTGAGCATCGACCCAGAGCATCAACCTATGAACCAGGAGGTCACAGTTCCAACCAGGTTTCAGGCTCAATCCCCAGTGTGGGGCATGCAGGAAGCAGCTGATCGATGGTTTTCTCTCATCATTGATGTTTCTATCCCTTCCTCTCTACAATAGAAATATATGGAAGGGAGGGATGGAAAGGGAAAGAGGGAAAGAGAGAAACCACTGTGAAAATCTAAAGAACCATCCAACTTCTTCAACAAATTGCAAGAAATAAAAGTAAGAGAATAGCCCTGACCAGGCAGTTCAGTTGGTTTAAGCATCTTCCCCATATGCCAAGACTGCAGGCTAAGTCTCTGATAAAGGGCACAAAGCAACAGCAACCAATGCCCAGCCTGCGTGGCTCAACCTCTGAGGTTGAGCGTCAACCTATGAGCCCGGAGGTCAGGGTTCAATTCCCTGTCAGAGCACATGCCCAGGTTGCAGGCTTCATCCCCAATAGAGGGTTTGTAGGAGGCATCAGATCAGTGATTCTCTCACCACTGATGTCTCTATCTCTCTCTCCCTCTTCCTTCCTCTCTGAAATCAATAAAAATATATTTTAAAAAGCAATCAATGAATCCATAAATAAGTGCCACAACATTTGGGAAATATAATGAATAACGTAAACTGATGAACAAAAATAGAGCCAGAGGGGAAAAAATATTCTAGAATAGAAGTTTGGTGTTTGCAGATTTTTAATATTTCCTACAACTGTTGTGATATCATACTAGGTTAGTACAGTTTTGGTAATATTTTACTTAAAATCCTTTTATTCTTGAAATATTAATGTTTGTTGCATATAACAAAGTTAAGACCATTCTTCTTGAAATATTAAGGTTTACTGCATGTAACATTATATTCAAAATCATTTTTCATGGAAAAAAAGTTTCTCTCTCTTCCTTCCCCTCTCTAAAATCAATAAATTTTAGAAAACATTTTGTTTGTTTGCTTATTCCTCAAACGAGGATAGTTTTCCACTGATTTTTAGAGAAAGTGGAAGGAAGAAGAGACACAATGTAAGAGACACACATTGAATAGGTGTTGCCTCCTGCACACACAGCTGACCAGGGCCTACGTGCCCTTGACCAGAATTGAACCTGGGACCCTTCACTCCACAGGTCGATACTCTATCCACTGAGCCAAACTGGCTAGGGCTAAAATTACTTTTTAAATAGTAAAAGACTCTCAGGAGACTTATCAAGCAATCAAAATGTGTAGGCCTTAGGTGGGTACAGCTTAAAACAAACTATTGTTGCAGGTGGGGGTGGGAGTGGGGTGGGGAAGCTCTCACATTTTTGAGACCATTGTAAGTCTTTAACAATGACTGGCTGGTTTTACTTTTTGTTTGGGTACTTGTGAGGGTTCCTCCAACCCCCCCTTTTTTGGTATTACATTATATTGTGGTCATGATTTTTAAATGAGTCTTTATTTTTAAAAGATAATGCTAACAGATGGGTTGTTTCAAAATAACAGTGGAGAAAACTCCTTTCAACTGTATGTAATGCTGTATTCCTCTGCATTTTATAAATAAGAAACGGAAATTCAGAGACATTAATTTAAAAAGGCAGCATCATGCCCTGCTGAGGGGCTCAGTTGGTTGGAGCATTGTCCCTTACAACAAAACAGTGGTCAGTAAACTTTGGCTCGCGAGCCACATGCGGCTCTTTGGCCCCTTGAGTGTGGCCTGGGCAAGTCTATTTTGAAGAAGTGGCATTAGAAGTTTTTAAAAAATTGGCTCTCAAAAGAAATTTCAGGAAGAAACCAAGATGGCGGCATAGGTGAACACCTAAACTGCTGCCTCGCACAACAATTTCAAAACTACAGCTAAAAGATAGAACAGACACCATCCAGAACCACAGGAAAGCTGGCTGAGTGAAAATTTTATAACTAGAAGAGAAGGACTCACGAAGACTCAGAGGAACTGTAAAAAGCTGAGGTACAGAGACACGCTCATGGAGAGGACAGGTGACAAGCTTATCTGGCTGTCTTCGTCTAGTGCAGTGGTTCTCAACCTTTCTAATGCCACGACCCTTTAAGACAGCTCCTCATGTGGTGGTGACCCCCAACCATAAAATTATTTCCATTGCTACTTCATAACTGTGATTTTGCTACTGTTATGAACTGTAATGTAAATATCTGATATGCAGGATGTATTTTCATTGTTACAAATTGAACATAATTAAAGCATAGTGATTAATCACAAAAACAATATGTAATTATATATTGTGAAATATTTATTTCTAATACAAATAAATGAAATTTTGTCTTGAATCGTGGTATAGCATGGGTAACAGTCTTAATATAACAGTAAACTACATTGCTACATTTTGCTACACCGAAAAGCAGTGTGTTGGTTCCTAAGACCATGGGAAATAGGTGTTTTCCAATAGTCTTAGGCGACCCCTGTGAAAGGGTCGTTCGACCCCCAAAGGGGTCGCGACCCACAGGTTGAGAACCGCTGCTCTAGTGGGAGGAAGATGGAAACTCCTAACTGCACTGAACCCCAGTTCCAGGCGAGACTCATACAGGGAGAGTCTGGACTGTTGTGAAAAGGGAGGAATGCAGGGAAATTTAGGGGAGCTGCAAAAGGCAGAGGTCTAAAGATGCGCGCACGCCCACATAAAGAGGGCGGCAGCGATTACCCAGAGGCACTGAAACCCAGGGACTGCCATGTAGGGTAGGGCTGACAGGAAGCCAAGGCTGTCTGCTCAGCCCTGAAACTCCACCACATCCAAGCCCAGCACAGAGGCTGTTGCAATCTTGCAGGTCTTAAGCTGAGTCCAGCACATAAGTTTTCCAGGCGCAGACAAGCTGATCCTCACAACCAATTCGCTTGGAGGTCAAGTCCCCCCCAGTGATACCAACAACAATCAAGACTTAACTACAGCCGAGACCAGTTTGGCTCAGTGGATAGAGCGTCGGCTTGCGGACTGAAAGGTCCCAGGTTCGATTCTGGTCGGGGTCATGTACCTTGCTTGCGGGCACATCTCCAGTGTGGGGCATGCAGGAGGCGGCTGATCTATGTCTCTCTCTCACTCTCTCATCGATGTTTCTGACTTCCTATCTCTCTCCCTTCCTCTCTGTAAAAAAAAAAAAAAAATCAATAAAATATATTAAAAAAAAAAGACTTAACTACAAGATTGTATACACAGTCCACAAAGGGGTGCACCAAAAGAGTCCACCTCAGGTAACTGGGGAGGCAGAAGCTACTGGGCCTTATAGGACACCTAGCACACAAAGATACTCTACCAACTCAAGGAGGCAGCAAAATATGCGGAGACAAAAGAACAAATCAGAAACAAAAGAAATGGAGGAAAACAAATGCCTGAATATAGAGTTCAAAACCACGGTTATGTTTTTCAAGAATTTCCTAGAAAAAATGGATAAATTTAGCAAGACCCAAGAGGAGATGAAAAAGAACCAACTAGAGATGAAAAAGGACCAACTAGAAATTAAACATACATTAACTGAAATAAAAAATATTATACAGAGACCTAACAGCAGACTAGAGGAACACAAGAAACAAGTCAAAGATTTGAAATAGAAAGGAGCAGAAAACACTCCACTGGAAATGCAAAAAGAAAAAAGAATCCAAAAATGTAAAGATAGTGTAAGAAGCCTCTGGGACAACTCAAGCGTACCAACATTAGAATTACAGGGGTTCCAGAAGGAGAGAGAGAGCAAGATACTGAAAACCTATTTAAAGAAATAATGACTGAAAACTTCCTCCACCTGGTGAAAGAAATAGACTTACAAGTCCAGGAAGCTCACAGAACACCAAACAAAAGGAATTCAAAGAGGTCCACACCAAGACACATCATAATTAAAATGCCAAAAGCAAAAGACAAAGAGAGAATATTAAAAGCAGCAGGAGAAAAACAGTTAATTACCTACAAGGGAGCACCCATACTATTGTCAGCTGATTTCTCAACAGAAACTATGCAGGCCAGACGGGAGTGGCAAGAAATATTCAAAGTGATGAATAGCAAGAACCTACAACCAAAATTACATCATTCAGAATTGAAGGGCAGAAAAAGAGCTTCACAGATAAGAAAAAAATAAAGAAGTTCATCAGCACCAAACCATTATTATATGAAATGCTGAAAGGTACTCTTTAAGAAGAGGAAGAAAAAAACGGTAAAGGTAAAATTATGAACAACAAACACATATCAACAAGTAAATCTAAAAATCAAGTGAATTGAAAATCTGATGAACAGAATAAACTGGTGAATATAATAAAATTAGGGGCATAAAAAGGGAGTGGACTGATAATTTTCAGGGAGAAAGAGAAACGACAAAAATCATACACCTATGGATGAGGAAAATGGGGGGGAGGTAAGGACAGAGGGTGGGGTGGGAGCCAGGTGGAGGAGAGCTATGGGGGGTGGGGGAGAGGAGCAACTGTAATTATCTGAACAATAAAGATTTATTTTAAAAAATTTCAATCGTTGTACTGTTGATATTTGGCTCTGTTGACTAATGAGTTTGCTGATCACTGACCTAAAGGTTGCAGGTTTGATTCCCAGTTAGGGCACATAACTAGGTTGTGGGCTGGATCCTCAGTAGAAGGCAACCAATCAATATTTTTCTCACATCAATGTTTCTCTCTCTCTTTCTCTCTCCCTTCCACTCTCTCTAAAAATTATTAAAAGCATATCCTCGGGTGAGAATTAAAAAAATAAAAAAGCAACATGACTTCATTTTCAAGAGCATTTTTTTAAAAAGCTAACCACATTGTTAATACATACCTGACAAATGGGGAACACAAAAGCAGACTATTGACAAAAAATATGTTAGGACATTCTTGCACCAAACCCTTATCTAGGAAAACTGTTGGGAAATAGGCAATAGCTTGTAAGCCCCTAAATGTAGTGCCACTCAGAAACTGAAGAGGAATCAGCCCTAGCCAATTTTGCTCAGTGGTTAGAGTGATGGCCTTGGGGGTCCCGGGTTTGATTTCAGCCAAGGGCACATGCCCAGGTTACAGACTCAATCCCCAGTGTGGGGCATGCAGGAGGCAGCTGATCAATGATTCTCTTTCATCATTGGTGTTTCTAGCTCTCTCCCTCTCCTTTCCTCTCTGACATCAATAAAAATATATTTTTTAAAATATATTTTATTGATTTTTTTACAAAGAGGAAGGCAGAGGGACAAAGAGCTAGAAACATCAATGAGAGAGAAACATTGACCAGCTGCCTCCCGCACACTCCCACTAGGGATGTGCCCGCAACCAAGGTACATGCCCTTGACCGGAATGGAACCTGGGACCTTTCAATTCACAGGCTGATGCTCTATCCACTGAGCCAAACCTGTCTTGACAATAAAAAATATATTTTTTAAAAATTGAAGAGGGCTGAAACCGGTTTGGCTCAGTGGACAGAGCATCGGCCTGGGGACTGAAAGGTCCCAGGTTCGATTCCGGTAAAGGGCATGTATCTCGGTTGTGGGCACATCCCCAGTAGGGGGCGTGCAGGAGGTGGCTGATCGATGTCTCTCTCTCATGGATGTTTCTGACTATCCCTCTCCCTTCTTCTCTGTAAAAAATTAATAAAAATATATTTAAAAAATTGAAGAGGAATCATATTATGCACCTTTACCTTAGCATAAAGTAGGGGGTATGCTAGCCAAAAAGAGAAATAATAATAATAATAGTAAGTAGTAGCAGTGCCATCAATTCTGCCTGCCACTTTGCATTCAGTCAGGACTTAACTCCTGAATGAGCCTAATATGGGAACCACAGACACAATACTCCCCTCGGTTAGTCTTCCTTCTTTTAGGCCTCTCAGTACCTGCATCTCAGAGTACACTCCACAGTGCAGAATGACTAAGTTCTTCAAATACCTATTTGTGCAACAGTCCCTAGAGGTAACCTAAGTACTTTATCTGGTTTAGGACCAAAGAAAGAGTAAGGAGTTTCAAAGCTGAAGGAAAAACTGAGTCTGCTGATTTACTGAGAAACAGGCCTGCCATCTCCAAAACCGCAACTTCCTAAGGAATTTTTTAAAATTTTATTTTACTGCTTAAAGTATTACAAATAGTAGTACATATATCTCCTTTTATTCCCCATTGACCTTCCGCCAACCTCCATTACCCCCTGACACACGCCCTCAACCCACTCCCTCAGTGTCTGTGTCCCTTGTTTGTGCTTATATACGTGCATAAAAGTCTCTAAGGAATTTTTAAGGATGAATTTAATAGCGTGCAACGTCTGCCTTACAGGCTGTCTTTAAAATGACTCCACATGCCGAAAACGGTTTGGCTCAGTGGATAGAGCATCAGCCTGCGGACTGAAAGGTCCCAGGTTCGATTCCGGTCAAGGGCATGTGCCTTGGTTGCGGGCACATCCCCAGCAGGGGGCGTGCAGGAGGCGGCTGGGCGTTGTCTTTCTCTCATCCATGTTTCTAGCTCTCGGTTCCTCTCCCTTCCTCTGCAAAAAAAAAATCAACAAAATATATATATTTTTTAAATAAAAACAAAATAAAATAAAGTGACTCCACATGAGCTACTCCACTAAAAAAGCAAGAGACAAGCACTAATTGGTACCTGTTGTTTCCCAGCACTAGACTGTACAAGAATAAAAGGTCTCTCTCTCTCTCTCTCACACACACACACACACACACACACAATTACTGAGGTCCCTGCCCTGTGCCCATCTGCAGTACAATCTGTTCAGATCGTTCCTGACGGCCTAGAGAGTAAGACAACGGCCAAACAAAGCTTGTTTACCCAGGAAAGCTCTGAAGAGCAACTAGTGACACAGCCACCTGAAAGCTTTCTCCGCAGGCGATCCAGAGCACGCTTTGGGGAAAAGAAATGTGTGGCTTTCCTGGTTTGTGTGCAACACAACAACAAACAGCCCATCCTCCCCGCCCCCCGCCGGAGGCTGAACAAAGGCTTGGCGGCCCTGGCGGCCGATGGAAAGGAAAAGGAAGCAGAAGCACGTTACAAGAGATGGCAGCAACTTGGAAGGGGGTCCTCTCCATCCACGACTGCGCCGCCGCCGCCGCCGCCTTCCTCGGCCTTCTCCCCAGAGTGAACCCACCCGGGACCGAACCTCAGCAAAGCCGCCCGCGGAGGCCAGCTCTGAGCGCCGGCTCCCCCGGAGCCACAGCTCCGGCTCATAAAGCCCTGGCACGGCCGGCCAAGTGGCGGGGCCCCGAGAACCAAGAAAGGGGGTGGGGCGGGGGGGCAGCCGGCAAGGTTCCAAACTCGGTCCTTTCTTCTACACATCGGCCCGTCACCACTCTCCTCCCGTTCGGGATGACCCACCCTCCTCACACTCCTCCTCCTCCTCCTCCTCCTCCCTCCTCCCCCCTTTTTGTGCAAAGCGAGTCAAACTGCAGGCCGAAGGGAGACAGGCAGACCGAAGGGGTCGGACGGAGCCACGCCGCCGGCTGGCCGAGGGGCTCTGCCTAAGTCACGGAACCTCGGGCGCAGCTGCCTCAGTCTACCCGCCCCATAAAATGGCCTTAGCAGCCCACACCTCGGAAGACTGCAGTGGGGGAGCCTACTTAAGGTGCTGCTCTGTGAAGTCCCGGCACACGGCACTGGAGTCTGAGCGTCCGGCGGAAGAGGCTGTTTACACTGCTGCCATCCCAGGGGCCTCCTTCTCGTCCCGCTCACCCTGCCTCTCAGTGCGCCCTGCTCCCCTTCCTCCCACGCCCTCTTGCTTCCCGCTCCTCCCTGGCCGGCGCGGGCACGCTTACCCTGACAGGCAGGCAGGCCCGCGAAAGCTGGCGGGCTAGCGGGCGGACTCCGCGGGAGCGGCGGTTGCGGCCCCTGACCCGGCGCTCTCTTCCCTCTGCCCCGGATCTTGTTCCTAGGATCCAGCGGGCCAGCGAGATGGGCGCCCCCGTACCCAGAGCGGCCTTCCGTACCGCCCACCAAACACCCCTGGCTCGTGCCACTCTACCCACCCGGTCCTCCCAACTCGCCTGCTCCCTCCGCGCGTCACGCCCGACGCGCGCGCGCGCGCGCGCCGCCGGCCCAGCCTGCTCCTCCCCTCCGGCGCGCCCCCGCTCTAGCCCAGCCGCGGAGCTCGCGGGGGCAAGCGCGCAGGCGCGAAACTAAGAAAATGGCGGAGCGGGGTGGCCTCGGAGGACGCGTGAGGAGCGCCGCCGCCCTAGGCCTTCGCGAGATTAGTCGCGATGACTCAATTCAATCTGGATCCCAACTCCTCCATTTTGGTTCTCCATTCCCCCCCCCCCCCCCCCGCACCGGGGAGGGGCGTGGTCTCGAACTGGCCCCTCCTTGGTGGGCGGGGCCTGGAGGGACCAAAGGAGGTGGCCCGCCAGATCACATCCCAAATCACAACGCTTACTTCTCCCTAATTTGAAGGATCTTCAGACCTTTGGTAGGAGCGGATTTGGGGGAAGGTTGGCGGGGCGTGATCCTGACGTTTCACTCTATTAATGGGCGTCCCTGGGCCCCTCAACAAAGGATCTACCTGACGGCCTCCTTTCGGGCAAACAGTTATTAGGGGTGGGGCCGCCCCCCCCAAACGGAGCGTGCGTGACGCCCGCCGAGGCCCGCCTCCCTCCTCCCAGCCTATGGGAGGCGGGCGGGAAGCGTTGCCATAACAACGGGCCCACCGGGACCTACTCGAGTTTCCGAGCGCACGCGGACGCCCCTGGGGGAGGCGGGGGGAGCCGGGCGCCGCCCGCTCTCCCGTCCCCGGACCTGGTGGGCGCGGGCCGGCTCCGCAGGCTCCCACGGCGGGAGCGAGGGGCCTGGGCCTGGCCGCGGAGGCCCCCGAATTCCCTGCAAATCCCTTCTGGAAAGGCCCTGCCGACGCCTCGCTGCCCGTGGCCCCCGCAGGGGACGGGAGACGGGGCGCCACATCCCCGCCCGCGGCCGCCCATTCCCGCCCGGAGAGGAGGCGCCAAAGCACCGGGCCGGTGCTCGAGGCTTTCTCGCCGAGTCGCTGGGCCTCCCCACGTTTAAACATTTTCCCCTCTAAGGGAAGCCTCCAAAACCCCCCAAGCCCTACGTCCATTGCCCAAGCTGGGCGCCGAGCTGGCCTTCAGCAGCCGTTTCCCAACCAGATTCCCAAACTCCTCCCCAGGGTGAGCCCCACCCCACCCCCAGGTAGACTATCCCAGCCACTTTCATATGTACATACATGTATATGTATATACAGCGGTACCTCCAGATCCGAGTGCCCTGACATACGATCGTTTTGAGATACGAGCCGTCGAGCGAGCGGTTTTTGCTTTGAAATACGAGCAACATTTGAGATAGGAGTCACCGCGCGGATCCGGCCGGCTGCACACGGCCCAATAGTTTCCCACGCCTCAAGGTTACAGAACGAATTAAACTCGTATCTCGAGGTACCACTGTGTATGTGTGTATATATATAAAATTGATTTTTTACGGAGAGAAAGAGAGGGATAGAGAGTTAGAAACATATAGATCAGCTGCCTCCTGCACGCCCCCCACTGGGGATGTGCCGGCAACCAAGGGACGTGCCCTTGACCAGGAATCGAACCCAGGACCTTTCAGTCCGCAGGCTGAGGCTCCATCCACTGAGCCACACCGGCTTGGGCCCAGGCACTTTCTGAAAACTCTTCGCCACAAATGAGCGTCGCCTCCCTGCCTGTCCCAGAGAGATGGGAGTGCCCCGCTCACAGGGCGGCGGTGGCATTGATAAGTGGAAACGCGGGGGGAAGTGTAGGTGTGCTCAGTGGGCGTTTCTGCTGGTCTCCCTGAACCCGGGGCCGCCCGGTCTGTGCCTTCTGCCGCAGACTGAGCCCTCACCCGCTCCGCTGAGCACTCCCTTCCCCTTGTCCCGGCTTTCCCGGCCCTCTCGCCCCCTGACAGCTGGGCTGGGCGCGGGGAGCCTCTCCCCGAGGAGCAGCCTCCCAACCCTTCCTTGGAATGTTGTTTTTTCCTGCAGCGCTCAGGCCCGGTGGGCCCCGAAACAATCAAACAGGAAACATCTCCACCCCCCTCACACCTTCAGGGGACCATGGTGTTTACTTCTCAGGTTAGGGAAGATACATGTAAAAAAACAAAACAAAACACAGATGGTGCGTATGGCAGGAGGTGTCGGAGGGTTTGTTGTAAACAATGGGTTTTACGCTGCACTTCGGCCAGTTCAAAATTAGAACAAAATCACCGATTTGTCTTTGGGAGAAAGGCCCCACACAAATGGGAGGGCGGTTGGGGAATATTTTCACTAGCGCAGTGTTATATGTATTCTTTTTAATAGATTGTTTTTGAACTACAAAGTATAGAAAGTAAGGCCTAATCATAATTCCTCAGCTGGAAGAGCATAGGTTAAAAAAAAAAATTGAGGAACACTAGTTGTAAATGGGTCTTCCTGAGACCCAGTCAGGGTGCTATCCTTGGCCAGCGAGGCTTTCTGTTATTCCCGATTCTAAGTAAATCTAACAGGGTGTGTTTCTTAAAGTAATGTGTGTGCCAAGATAAAATGTAATAAAAAGAGGTTTGAAATACTTTTAAAATGGGGAAGAAGGTAAGTACGTCCTGGCATACTGTGCCATTGTAAATCACCCTTTGAGCCCAAGTCTCAAACACTTAGTATAGATGCCTGTCAATGGACTAATCCCTGTGGCCTCCACCCCACCTCCAAAGTAAACAAGGTCTGTCACTTTGTATAACGTCTTTTATCAGATTATATATTTATCTTTACATTCAAAGGCAAAATGAACCCAGCTGGCGTGTTGTTGTTTTTTTCTTGGTATCATTGGGGTTAACTTCCTGCTTTCACAGTATGTTGTCCCTGTTCTTTCTACATAATAGAGAAACCTTCTGACTTGAAATTATCAACACAGCATCAAACTTTCCCCTGAAAATAAAGCAAAGGTCATATTTCATGACTCTGCATTTGAGTATTATTTTGACCTTTTGATTACAACCTGAAAAGCCTTCAGATCTCTGATGAGATCAGAGTTCATTTTTTTAAATCCAGAAATAGATATCAAATCTATTTTATTCATATCTTATTTGATTTTCTTTGACGTTAAAGTCTACTAAAGTAACACTTCAAACCTAACAATTATAAGAATACATTCCCCTAATTTCACGAAAGTAATTAAATAATTTAAGATCACCCAGCTCCCAGATAAAACCAGCATTTGAATCTTCTAATATGAGACGAGGTGTTCATCCAGTTTTGTTTATGGGCCATTTGATGGGGGCAGAACCCCAGGCTGACACTGGAGGATACACACTGGTGAATGAAATAGATATGGTTCCTGGCCTGTGCAACTTAACATTGGGTGCCAGGGACTGACAATAAGCAAGTAAGTAAGCATTGAGTAATAAAAGGATAATGAGAGCTAAAACCGGTTTGGCTCAGTGGACAGAGCGTCAGCCTGCAAACTGAAAGGTCCCAGGTTCAATTCCTGTCAAGGACATGTACCTTGGTTGCAGGCACATCCCAGTAGGGGGCGTGCAGGAGGCGGCTGATGGATGTCACTCTCTCATCGATGTTTCTCTATCCCTCTCCTCTCTGTAAAAAAATCAATAAAATATATATATATTTAAAAAAGAATAATGAGAAACTCTGATAACTATCGTGAAGGAAACTAATAGGGTAAAGTGACAGAATAACTGGATTGGGGGAAGATAGGGGGAATTACTTAGGTCAAAGAAGGCCTCTAGGAAGGTGCATGTAAGCAGAGATCAGGACGGGATCAGAGAGAGAGGGGGGTAGGAGGAACGGGAGCAGTAAATTTCAGGCGGAGGAAAAATGAGTTTTATGTGTAAGAGGTAGTTAAAGGAGGCCAGGGCGGCTTCAGAGAGCTGACACAAAGGCAAAGTAGTTCAAGATGAGGCTGGAGAGGAAACCAGAGACCCAGGTGAGCCAAGGTGAGGGAAGCTTTAGAATTACACTCTTCAATGGGCACTGGGAAACCAGAAGGATTTTCCTGACCTGATTTCTGTTTCTAAAGATTACTTTGACTCTTACAGACAGAGGATAGAGTAAAGGCAAAAACATTTAATCTTTTTTTTAATTACACTATATTTGGTTTTTAAAACATATATTTTATTGATTTTTTTACAGAGAGGAAGGGAGAGGGATAGAGAGAAACATCAATGAGAAACATCTATCAGCTGCCTCCTGCACCCTCCCTACTGGAAATGTGCCTACAACCAAGGTACATACATGCCCTTGACAGGAATCAAACCTGGGATCCTTCAGTCCACAAGCTGACGCTCTATCCACTGAGCCAAACTGGTTAGGGCTAAATTTAGTTTTTCAAAAATAAAGCCTCTGCCAGATATGGTAAATGTTGCCAATGGAAATATTAAGTAACAATTTAGGTAATTTTACTAAGTGATTCTGATTGAGAATTAACTACATCCTTTTTTTAATTATTAACTAGAGACCTGGTGCATGAAAATTCATGCACTGGAAGGGTGGGGGGTCTGTCAGTCAGGCCTGCCCCCTCTCACAGTACAGGAGTCTTCAGGGGTGGGAGGGAGGCAACCCAGCAATCAGGGGAAGGCGATGCCCCATCACACCTCTGCTGCTGCCACTGCCAGCAGCACAAGCCTTGGCTGGCCCTGGTTACCTGAGCCTCGGGCAGCCCTGGGCAGCTGGGCAACCGCCATCTGGGGCTTGCTTGTGCCTTGGGCGGCCCTGGGGTGCTGGACAGCCAACATCTGAGGCTTGCTTGCACCTCGGGTTGGCCCTGGGCATCTGGGGGGCTGAGGGGACTGGGAACCGCCATCTTGTGGCTGTGAATGCTGCCATCTTTGAGGGTGGGACCATCGATTAACATATTCCCTCCTTATTGGCTGTGGGTGCCGCCATCTTTGCAACAGTGTGAGGGTCAATTAGCATATTTTCTCTTTATTAGATAGGATTTCCAAGAGGAAGGGAGAGGGGGAGAGAGATAGAAACATCAATGATAAGAGAGAATGGTTGATCAGCTGCCTCTTGCACACCCTCATCCCCAACTGGGGATCGAGCTTGTAAGGAATCAAACCTGAGGCACTTCAGCCTGCAGGCTGACACTCTATCCACTGAGCCAAACCAGCTAGGGCAACTACATCCTTTTGATTATTGTTACTGTGGAACTCTCCAAGGCTGCTAACTGAATATTCAGTACTTTACAAAGAAGAAAGTTGATCCCTGCTATAGAACCCTTACTGTAGGTAGGCAAATAAAAATATAGGCCAGTGGAAAGAGTTAAAAGTAAAACTTGTCTTTTGGGACTTTGTAGGCAGTTTTAAACTTCTCGTCCCTTTGTCTTTCCCAATCCCTGGTATTACATACATCAAACTCAGCATCTCTCTTGTTACAACCAGATCTCAAAAAATCTGTGTATACACACACACACACACACACACACACACACACACACACCCCAGTATTGCGCATCTTCTTTTGAACTTCTCTAACATTCAGTAATGTTCTAGAAACAATGGGACCCAAAGGCTTCAGAATATCTAGGAAGTTTAACCAAATGTGTTGGCTTGGGGTTTGGGATAGAGGATGTATTCCAGAAAAACTTTTTGTTTTGTTTTGTTTTTTAAATATATTTTTATTGATTTTTCACAGAGAGGAAGGAAGAAGGATAGAAAGTCAGAAACACTGATGAGAGAGAGACATCAACCAGTCGCCTCCTGCACGCTCGCCCACTGGGGACGTGCCTGCAACCAACGTACGTGCCCTTGACTGGAATCAAACCTGGGACCCTTCAGTCTGCAGGCCGATGCTCTATCCACTGAGCCAAACTGATTTTGGCTCCAGAAAAATTTTAAACACAGTTATAAATTTCAACTCCAGATTATCAGACATTAGAACTGGGATGGGCCTCAAAGATCCACTAACCCATCTCACTCAGGGTACAAATTAGGAAACAGAGAGGCCAAGCTCACAAAGCTGGTGGTGTCTGCTCTCAGGTGGAACTCAGACCTGCCTCTTGCAAGGTCTCAGGAGCCCTCAAGAGCACTTCGTGGATGTGGCCAGGTTGCTCAGTTGGTTAGAGCGTTGTCCCATATGCCAAGGTTATGAGTTTGATCCCTGGTCAGGGCACATACAAGAATCAACCAATGAATACATAAGTGGAATAAATAATGAGTCAAATCAATTTTTCTCCCCCTCAGCCCCACCCTCACTCTCTTCCTCTCTCTAAAGTCAATTAAAAAAAACATTTCTGTACATGGCTAGTGAAAAATAATTTTTGTGCTTGATGGTGGTGCTTGGAGCATTAAAAAGTAGAAGTGAGGAATAAAGTTACATGAGAGCAACTAGATTAAGGTGGGCTTTGGAAGTCAGGAAGCAAAAATTTTTTCTTTAATCTTTACTACTGTATTCACATTATTATAGTTGTTCCTCTTTTTCCCCCCACAGCTGATTCCCACTCCACCCCCTATCCTTACCCGCCCCCACTGTCCTTGTCCATAGGTGTACGATTTTTGTCCAGTCTCTTCCCGCACTCCCACACCCCCTCCCCTTGAGAATTGTCAGTCCACGCCCTTTCTATGCCCCTGATTCTATTATATTCACCAGTTTATTCTGTTCATCACATTTTTTTATTCACTTAATTTTTAGATTCACTTGTTGATAGATATGTATTTGTTGTCACTTTGTTCATAATTTTTATTTTTACCTTTTTCTTCTTCTTCCTCTTCTTAAAGAACACCCTTCAGGCCGAAACCGGTTTGGCTCAGTGGATAGAGCATCCTCCTGTGGACTGAAAGGTCCCAGGTTCGATTCCGGTCAAGGGCATGTATCTTGGTTGTGGGTACATCCCCAGTGGGGAGTGTGCAGGAGGCAGCTGATCAATGTCTCTTTCATCAATGTTTCTAACTCTCTATCCCTCTCCCTTCCTCTCTGTAAAAAATCAATAAAACATATATATTTAAAAAAAAAAAAAACACCTTTCAGCATTTCATATAATACTGGTTTGGCGGTGTTGAACTCCTTTAGCTTTTTCTTATCTGTGAAGCTCTTTATCTGACCTTTAATTCTGGGTAGAGTAATCTTGGTTGTAGGTTCTTGCTATTCATCACTTTGAATATTTCTTGCCATTCCCTTTTGGCCTGTTGACAGTCCTATGGGTACTACCTTATAGGTAACTAACTGTTTTTCTCTTCCTGCTTTTAATATTCTCTCTTTGTCTTTTGCTCCTGATATTTTAATTATGACGTGTCTTGGTGTAGTCCTCTTTGGATTCCTTTTGTTTGGGGTTCTGTGCACTTCCTGGACTTGTAAGTCTATTTCTTTCACCAGGGAGGGGAAGTTTTCTGTCATTATGTCTTCAAATAGGTTTTCAATATCTTGCTCTTTCTCTTCTTCTGGCACCCCCATAATTCGGATGTTGGTACCCTTGAAGTTGGCCCAGAGGTTTCTTGCACTATCTTCATATTTCTGGTTTCTTTTTTTCCTTTTTCTTTTTTGGTTGGGTGTTTTTTGCTTCTTTGTATTTCAAATTTTTTATTTGATTCTTGGGATCCTCCGCAGGCTGACGCTCCATCCACTGAGCCAAACCGGTTTGGGCTGAATATTATTCTTTATTTCAGTCAGTGTATGCTTAATTTCTAATTGGTCCTTTTTCACATCCTTGAGGGTCTCACTATATTTTTGGAGGTTTCTAGAAGATTCTTGAGTAACCTTATAACCATGGTTTTGAACTCTATATCCAATAGTTTACTTTCCTCCATTTCTGTCATTTGTGACCTGTTTGTTTCTTTGTCTCCGCATTTTGGCTGCTTCCCTGTGTTGACAGAGCGGCTTTGTGTGCTAGGTGTCCTATACAGCCTAGTGGCTCTGCCTCCCCAATTATGTGAGGTGGACACTTGGTGCATGTGTTTGTGGGCTGGTGTGCAGTCTTGTTGTGGTTAAATCTTGATTACTGTTGGTATCACTGGGAGGAATTGACCTCCTGGTCAATTGGCTGTGAGGATCAGTTGTGTCTACAATGGGAGAACTTCTGTGCTGGAGACACCCTTATGGGGCAGGACTTGCTTCAGTGGGACTTTGGCTTTATGCCCCCTGAGTGTATCTCTTATGGATCTGAAGAGCTGTAATCTGGATGGTCTCACTCTGACCACTGGGTACACTGCCTCTTGGTTCTCCAAGGAGGTGCAAAGTCAGCCACTGCCTGTGGCCACCCAGCAGGAGCTACAGAGAGATCTGAAGATTCCTCCTCTTTGTTTGGGGTTTAGAGGTGCCCAGATGAGGCCAGCTGTGAAGCAATGCAAGCTGCTGTTGAGCCTTTGGCCTTCTTTTGGAAGCTCTGGGGCTCTCTGACCCAGCTGCAGTTTGTTAGGTTTTAGATTGCAAAAGACCAGGCCATTCATATGCAAAAACCTCTGGGCACAGCTTGCGTGGGGAGGGATCTCAAGGAGTCACCAGGATGAAGCAAACAGCAATGGCTGCCCAGCAGCCCTGCCCCAAAGAGGCCCCCAGGTCTCTGTGTCCCGAGGCACTGTGCTGGAACAATGATTGCTGCAAGCACCTCTGAGAGAAAGCCTCCCTCATTCCGGCCCAATGCCAGACAGTCCAGTTTCTCTCCGTATGAGTCTGGGTCCCCAGAGACTCGCCTGGAACTGGAGTTCAGAGCAGTCAGGAGCTTGTATCTCCCTCCCGATTGAAAAAGACAACAGCATACCCAGTTGCCAGCCCCTTTCGCACATGCCTTCTCACCTCCTACCGAACTTAATGTGCTTTTCTCTTTCCTTCCAGCCAGCGTTCCTGTGGTTCTGGATGATATTCATTTTATCTTTCAGTTGTAGTTTTAATGTGGTTGTGTGCAGCAGCAAGCTCAGGTGTTTACCTATGCCGCCATCTTGGTTGTCTCTCCAGGTAGCAAAATTTGATCAGTGCACAAGAAAGACTCGTTCAGCCAGGGAATATATTCATTACGTAAATAATTGGAATATTGAAAAACAATATGGGTGCCTCTGAAAGGAGAGATAAGGAAAAACATGAACAAATTGTACAAAATGTAATTAATTGTGAGCAAGCATTCATGGTCCTTTATTAGCCAAATACAGTATGACACACCTATACAATGGGGCAGCATGCAACCATTAAAAAGAATGTGATATCACTTAAATGTACTATATGAAACAATTTTCACATTTGAGTGTTAAATAAAAATAAAAAGGAAGGAGCTGAAACCGGTTTGGCTCAGTGGATAGAGCGTCGGACTGCAGACTGAAGGGTCCCGGGTTCAATTCCGGTCAAGGGCATGTACCTTGGTTGTGGGCACATCCCCAGTAGGGGGCAGGCAGAAGGCAGCTGATAGATGTTTCTCTCTCATCGATGTTTCTGACTCTTTATCCCTCTCCTCCCTTCCTCTCTGTAAAAAAAATCAATAAAATATATATATATAAAAAAAGCAAGAAGCAGAACTAACACCTGTGTATGCGGTTTCTAAAGAAAAGAGGCAGACATGCGTTTGTATTTACATAAACAAGCCGTGGACAGATAGAAAAAACACTGGGTTGGGGAGAGGGAGTGAAAAAGACTTACTCTTTCCTGTCCACTCTTTTGCCCCTTTTGCCTTTCGTATCAGATGCACGTATTGCCTATTCAAAAATAAGTTTTAGAAATTTAAAAATAAAAGCTCGGCTCCTTTTCAAAGGTGCTCACCAGTTCATACCATGGACCCCGGATCCTAATTTCTCCTGCTTCCATTAACATGTACACGTCCCCTCTCAAGGCACCCCTTCCAGACTCACCAATATAAGAAGCACCTGCACCTCTGCCCCCTGGCCTGCCCTCCCTGGCAGGAAAAGCCGTTGAAAAAGAGAAGGAGCTGCTCTGGTCCCTGGAACCCTTTATCTGCTTGGACTGCTGCCTTCTGCTTTCCACATCGCTTACTGAAGCTGCCTCGAGGGGGACAGCAACCATTCCTCATGCTGAGGAAGATGAAGGAAGTTTTTAAAAAGAAAACAAAAGCCCTAAGCTTGGCCAAGGGCCCTCTTTCCAGCTCCCGCCCGAACGCCGATCTCCTCTGGGCTTTCAGGAGAGGCTCTCTGGCAGGAAGGGCACGTTTTGTCTCCAGTCCACACAGACCCAGCGTTTTTCTCTTGTCACGTGCCTGGCCCAAGCCAGTGAGTGGGCTGCTGTGCAACTTGATCTCCAAGGCCAGCCTCCTGCCCCGCTCCGGTAAAACTCGGGGTTAGGGCTGGAGGGGAGAGAAAGCAGCCCGAGCTGTGGCCCTGGGGCCGGGACCCTGGAGGAGCGGGAAGCAGCAGCCCACTGCAGAGGTGAGCGGGGACTGCTGGGGAGGGAAGCTCTTTGCCAAAGCCAAGACCAGTCCAAGTTCACGTAAAGGAAAGGCAAGCCCGCCCTTGCCGGTGTGCGCAGTGGCTGCAGAGCGCCGGCCTGCAGATGGAAGGGTCCCAGGTTTGATTTCAGTCAAGGACACGTGCCCGGGTCGCAGGCTCGGCCCCTAGTTAGGGGCGTGCAGGAGGCAATCAGTGAGTCTCATCACTGACGTTTCTCTCTCTCTCCCTTTCCCTTCCTCTCTGAAATCAATTAAAAAATATAGATTTTAAAAAGAGAAGAAGGAAAAGGCAAGCCCTGGCCGGTGTGGCTCAGTTGGTTGGAGCATCGTCCCATACACCAAAAAGGTCGCATATTCGATTCCTGGTTAGGGCATATATACTTAGGTTTCAAGTTCCATCCGTGTCCGGGTATGTAGGGGAGGCAGCCAATTGCCATCAATGCTCTCTCTTTCATATCAATGTTTTTCTCTCTCTCTGCTCCTCTCTCTAAAGATCAATAAAAGCATATCCTCAAGTGAGAATTTAAAAAAAGAAAAGAAAAAGAAAGGCAAAATACATTCCCACATCTGGCACCTCCTTGTCCTCTCCATTCAAGGCCTGTGTCTGAACAATGTCCCAGAATGTTTTCTTCCCTCCTTCCTTCTTTATCATTAAATAATTTGAGGTAAGATTGGTTTCTAACAACATTATATTTCAACATCCGTATATGCTGCCTCATGCTCACCTCAAAAGTCAAGCTTCCACCCATCACCATGCAGGTGACCCCCTCTCCGTTTTGCCCTCCCTTCACCCCTTCCCCTCGGGTGCCCACCGTCTGTTGTCTGCCTCTGTAAGTTTGCTTTTTGTTTATTTTGTTGTTGTTTGCTCATTTGGTTTTGTTTTTATATCCCACATATGAGTGAAATCGTATGGTGTTTGTCTTTTTCTATCTGATTTCGTTTACTTAGTGTAATACATTTTTAAGGTTCATCCAATGTTGTCATAAATGGCAGGATTTCACTTTTTTATGGCTGAGTTAGTAGTATATAGACCACACTTGGCTTATCTTTAGTTGTTGATGGGCACTTCAGTTGTTTACATATCTTTAAAAAAATTTTTAATTTATTGATTTTAGAAAGAGGAAATAGAAACATTGATGTATTGTTCCACTTACTTCATTGGTTGATTCTTGTATGTGCCCTGACCGGGGATTGAACTCACACCCTTGGTGTATGGAGACAACACTCTAACCAACTGAGCTACTCAGCCAGGGCTACTAGTATTTCCATATCATGACTAATGTAAATAATGCTGCAATGAACATAGATGTGCAAATATCGTTTCAAATTAGTATTTCATACTCTCCAGATAAATAACAGACAAGAAATAGCTGGGTCGCCGAAACCGGTTTGGCTCAGTGGATAGAGCGTCAGCCTGCGGACTGAAGGGTCCCAGGTTCGATTCTGGTCAAGAGCACATACATTGGTTGCGGGCACATCCCCAGTGGAGGGCGTGCAAGAGACGGCTGATCAATGTCTCTCTCCCATCGATGTTTCTAACTTTCTATTCCTCTCCTTTCCCCTCTGTGAAAAATCAATAAAATATATTTTAAAAAGAAAGAAAGAAAGAAATAGCTGGGTCATATGGTAATTTGAAGACTCTTCATACTGTTTTCCATAGTGGCTGCACTAATTTACAATCCCAGCAGCAGTATACAAGGGTTCTCTGTTCTCTGCATCATTGCCAACATTTGTTCTTTCTTGTCTTTTGATGATAGCCATTCCAACAGGTGTGAGGTGATTCTCATTGTGGTTTTTACATTTCCCTAATAATTAATGATATTGGACATCTTTTCATGTGCCTGTTGGCTATCTGTATGTCTTCTTTGCAAAGGTGCCTATTCAGATTCCTTGCCCATTTTTAAAAATATGTATGTATTTTATTGATTTTTTACAGAGAGGAAGGGAGAGGGAAAGAGAGTTAGAAACATTGGTGAGAGAGGAACAATCAACTGCCTCCCACACACTCCCTACTGGGGATGTGCCCGTAACCAAGATACATGCCCTTGACTGGAATCGAACCTAGAACTCTTGAGTCTGCAGGCCGATGCTCTATCCATTGAGCCAAACCGGTTAGGGCCCCTTGCCCATTTTTTAAAAAATATTTTTATTGATTTCAGAAAAAAAGGAAGAGGAAGAGAGATAGAAACAATGATGAGAGAGAATCATTGATTGGCTGCCTCCTGCACACCCCCTTCCTGGGGATCAAGTCCACAACCCAGGCATATGCCCTTGACTGAAATCCAACCCAGGACCCTTCAGTCCACAAGCTGACACTCTGCCCACTGAGCCAGACCAGTTGGGGCTTCTTGCCCATATTTTTGACTATTTTTTTTTGTTGTTGTTAAAATGTTTGAATTCTTTATGTATTTTGATATTAACTGCTTATCAGGTATATGATTTGCAAACATCTTTTCCCATTCGGTAGGCTGCCTTTTTATTTTGTTGTTGGTTTCCTTTGCTGTACAAACACTTTTTAGTGTGATGTAGTCCCATTTGTTTATTTTTGCTTTTGTTTCCCTTGCCATTGGAATTAAGTCCACAAAAACATCACTAAGTGATGTCCAGAAACTTAGCATCTGTTTTCTTCCATGTGTTTTATGGTTTGAGGTTTGACATTCAAGGCTGTAATCCATTTTGAGTTAATTGAAAGTCAGTCGTCTAGTTTCATTCTTCTGCATGTGGCTGCTGGTTCATTTTCTTAGTGCTACTGTCTGTGTCCTCTGCCTGTGTGTGTACCATCTATCTCTTCTGTAGTCTTGTTTTGGCAGCAGCCGACACGTAATTCAGTCATATGGGTTTGGGTTTGGCTTCTAAACCATGTTTAGGAGAAACTCCCAAGTCAGCACTCAAAAGGGGAAAATCTAACTGGAAGAGACTGGCGAAAAGCAACTGTGGTTGAATGGCTTCTCTGATCTACAGAGTCCCCCAGAAGGGACAGGGCTGATGACAACAGTCTTAAAATTTACCCTTTTTTAAAAAATATATTTTATTGATTTTTCATAGAGAGGGAGAGGGATAGTTAGAAACATCAATGGGAGAGAAACATCAATCAGCTGCCTCCTGCACGCCCCCTACTGGGGATGTGCCCGCAACCAAGGTACATGCCCCTGACTGGAAATGAATCTGAGACCGTTCAGTCCGAAGGCCAATGCTCTATCCACCGAGCCAAACCGATTAGGGCAACAGTCTTAAAATTTAAAGGCCCAACCATATCAAAGCTGTTTTGATGCACCATACGGAAATGTATCAACAATGGCTCGGTTTTAGAATTGCTGGTGGCCTGGTAGGACTTGGGGCAGGTGCTACCGGTCCATGGTCTTCCAAAAACACACGCAGCCAGGCAAAGTGTTTAGAAAGCCTGGCTTTTGCCAGGAACTGTGTGGAGTCAGAACAAGTCAGTTCTGTTTTCTGGGCTTAACAGAGGTTACTGGTGGAGAGGATATGGTTAGTGTGTAGGAGGGAGTGAACAACAGGCCGGGGATTTGGGGGTTCTCTTCCAGGCCTTTAGGACTTGGCAAGCAAGACCAGACAAACAAGATGCCGGCCTATGGGCTGCCTGAGTTTCATGTGCAATTCCAACTAAATGCCTCTGGTTGGGGTGGGAAGGTTCAGTTCAGTTTGGTAAAACAGAAATGCTCTGAGCAGCAACTTCTGACCTTAGGAAGGGAATGTCATCAGTACAGGGATGCTGAGATGTTCAATAGCCAATGTTGGACACCTTCTGAGTGCAAAGAAACAATGTTTTTCATTTCTCCTTCTTTTACTTATTCAACAACCACTTCCTGAGCGCCTGCTGCTCGCCAGGCCTGGTTTGGTGCTGTGGAGACAGTAAACAAGATGGGCAGGCGCTCGGCTCCCGGCTCGCAGTCGCCGGGCAGTCATGGCGAAAGCTGTCCACAGGGACTTGTTTTTGTCTCGGAGTTTGACCTTTCCCTTCGTGCATTTCATCATCTGGAATGAATAGCTTTTTTCTTAAAAGCCTCGCGTAGGCCCAGACCAGGGCTATAGCAGCTCCTGCAAGCCCTCTTCCGCAGAGGTGTTAGGCCGGGTAGTCGGGGCAGTGGCATTTCGGGGCAGTGTCCGCCCGGAAGCCCTTCGCTGGCTTGTTCTGAGCATGCACACAGCCTGCAGTGAGGCCAGGCGTCCCGGCCCCCATGTCAGCAGCCCTCCCTGTGTCATTTCCCTCCATGGAAGCACACATCTGTCTGTGCTGTTTCAGAAACACCTGGGGCACTAGGCAAAGTGTGAGAGCCCTGCCTTTTGTCAGAAACTGAAGTTCGGGACCAGCCAGTTCCGCTGTGCAGGCCGGTCTCCTTAGCTACAGAAAGGTGGTCCACAAGGTCTTTTTTTATCTCTCTGTTTTCTCTAAAGCAGTGGTTCTCAACCTTCCTAATGCAGCGACCCTTTAATACAGCTCCTCATGTGGTGGTGACCCTCAATCTTAAAGTTATTTTTGTTGCTAATTCATAACTGTCATTTTGCTACTGATAATGAATCATAATGTAAATATCTGTGTCTTCCGATGGTCTTAGGCTCCACAGCAGCGGTTCTCAACCTGTGGGTTGCGGCCCACAGGTTGAGAACCACTAGCAGAGTAGTCTAAGACCATCAGAAGACACAGATATTTACATTACCATTGATAACAGTAGCAAAATGACAGTTATGAAGTAGCAACAAAGTAATTTTATGGTGGGGGGTCACCACAACATGAGGAACTATATTAAAGGGTCGCGGCATTAGAAAGGTTGAGAACCACTGCTCTAAAGGTAAATAGTGGTAATAATTTCACAAGATGTATACAGGAAGCCTTGCACATTCATAAAGATATAACAAAATTAATACCTATGAAATGGGAACATTTATTAACCATGCAGAATATCAGAGACCTAGGATCTGAAAGAATACAGGATACAGACAAACAACACTAAACTCTCTCTACTCCTCCTACCCTCACCCCTTCCGGTCCTGTGTTCAGATCACTGAGGGCATGGGCATCAGTTGCAGCCTCACTGTGTCATTTATTTAGATTGGGGGATTCTGCAGTACGAAGCTTGCACCGTCAGAATCATCTGCTTTTGAAAGAACCTAATTTGGATAATCTCACAATACATATCAAATTCCCTTTAAGGGGGTATCAATTCATTGTTATAAAGTATCAGAATATTTATTTTTTTTAGTGCATTTTATTTCTTTCTCTTCCCTGAATAAATTCTCATTATAAATTCTATTTCATAATCTCCTCTGATATACTTTATCACTTGGAAAATCAAAGTTACGTATACAGCGTTCCTTTATTAAACCGGGCACAAGGCACGTCTTCTTTATCCTTGTATCTCCTGTGCCCAGCCTTGTATCTGGCACACATGAATGATTCTTAAAAGGATGATTAATATTTTAGAGAAACAAGTTCTATTTTCCCTTTAGTATTAAGGACACAAAATATCTAACGCACTATTCATGGCTAATAGGGGCTGATCTCATTCCTTTGTGTCCCTTTAAAATCCTGATGCCGGCCCCACATTCCCTCACATCAGCTCTTTCTGTACTTTTTGCAGACTGTTGGTATAATGAGCACGGAATTCTAAATAACCATGTGATGTGAAGTTGAATGCTGAGTATCTCTAGGCCTCCTTTTCTTCAGAGGGAAAATGGGGGCATTAGAACAGATGAGCTTAAGAAAACTTCTAGTTCTTAGATGAGAGAATCTGAAAGAATTGAAAAAGTAGAGGAAAAGTCAGAGCGAGGAAACAATAAAAATGTGATTATAGCACCTTAACATATTAAATACTTAATAATTACTGTTGATTTTGTTTTCCAAAGTTTCTAACTCGAGCACTACCATTGGCCAGCAATATTAAGGGACTTCTCTGCCCACTGTGAGGTCCTCCCTAGAATCTTCTGACTGACTGCTCACTTAAAACTGAAAACCTGTCTGGGGAAGTAGGAAAACAAGCTGCTTCGGCATGAAATATTCAGCAGGAGGACAGGGCCGAGTAGCCCAGGAGAGTCCCCTCCTTAGCTAAGGCTCTGGGGAGCCAGCGGGGGGCTATTAGGAAACACTCAGAGCCTGGCTTCCCCTGGGATCCGATGTCAGGAGATAATCCCTGTGACTCAGGCAGCCCAGTGGGCCGGTCAGAAGATAAACAGCCACTTTCCCTTCGGCCCCTGGTGTGCCCGGAGCAGAGGGTTCCAAGGTCACATTGATATCTTAGCCCTCATCACTGGTCGCATCCACACTCAGTTTTCAGAACCTGATGAGCATCCGCACCCCGCCTGGTGACATCGACCCAGGGTCTTCGTGCACTTGCATCATTCTAGTCTCCCTTAGGTTTTGTTCTTAATTTTAATATATGGCCCTGTTTGTTTATACTTAATCCTCAGCTTCCATTTCCAAAGAATTTGTGATAGCTTACAATAAAAGATATATATACTGTGTGTGTGTGTGTGTTTGTGTGTGTATGTACTGTATATGTGTCTGTGTGTGTGTGTGTGTGTGTATACTGTATATATGTGTCTGTGTCTGTGCGTGTGTGTGTGTGTGTGTGTGTGTGTGTGTGTGTACACATACAGTATATATATCAGATGCAAATAAATAAAAACTGATTGGAAGCCATCAGGCACTCAATGACTACCTTTCATATTGCTTTGAGGGGGGGTGGGAGGGGCTGGGCTCTGTAGAGAGCATTACTGCTAATGCTTTGCTTTCAGACAACTTAAAATTGTTAACAAAAGGAAGGGGGGAGAGGGAGGGGAAGGAAGAGAAGGAAGAAGAAGAAAACCATTGCATTTCCTCTTAATAATCATCGTTACCTTCCACAATCTAATGAAAGCCGTGGGTCCTTCCACCCTGAGAAAATGAACACAGGAAAACTGTCATACAATTTCAAGGGAGACAAAGACTTCTCCAGGGCCTCCAGGAATTGAAATCAATCTTGATTTAGAGCAAAGGGAACACAAATGACTGCACAACTCTTCAGTAAAATGTTTCCTGTGAATGGGCACTAAAGTTGTTTAAAAATGTTTAAATGGCCAAAACCAGTTTGGCTCAGTGGGTAGAACGTCAGCCTGCGGACCGAAAGGTCCCAGGTTCGATTCTGGTCAGGGGTATGTATCTTGGTTGCGGGCACATTCCCCAGTAGGGGGAGTGCAGGAGGCGGCTGATCGATGTCTCTCTCTCATGGATGTTTCTATCTCTATCCCTTCCTCTCTGTAAAAAATCAATAAAATATATTTTAAAAAAATGTTTAAATGTTTCCGTAATTTTCTGGGCAGGTAAAATCTACTCATGGCACAGAATTGTAAACAGAAAACAGGCACCTGGTGAAAAGACAGCCTTGCTTCTGCCCCCTCAGCTGCCCAGTTCGCCTCCCGAAGCCACCACATCCCCAGTTTCACACACACTCTTCCAGGGCCGGTCTCATCATGCATCGTTCCTGGATGTACTCTAATTTATTTAACCAATCCTCTCTTGATGGAATTTAAGTTGTTTCCAATCGCTAGCCAGGAAAAACAATTTCACAATGAACATCCTGGCACATACATCATCATGTTTTATATAATCTATAATAGAAGCATAATATGCTAATTAGACCGGATGTCCTTCCCAGCAACCTTCTGGATGAAGTCCAGGGCTATGAGGGAAGCCTGGGTCCTGGCTGCCAGAGAGGGTGCGGGGGGTCTACTCCTACACGAATTTTGTGCATTGGGCCTCTAGTTAGATGATAGAAATAGAAAAAAAATCTGAAGAAGTGTAATTGAGCATTAAATTTAACTCTGAACTGTCGGGCAGCTAAAGCAAAACGGGTGATGGTGGGTTCTGGCCAGGGGGCTCAGTGGATTACTGTCGTCTCAATATGCCCAGGTTGGGGGTGTGATCCAATGTCAGGGCAACCGATGAATGCATAAATAAGCAGAACAACAAATCAATGTTTCTTTCCCTCATTAAAAAGAAAGGGGGGGAGGGTTTAGTGGAGGACTGCCTATTTCTTTTTTGCATTCCACAAGAAAGCATACCACTTCTTCCAAAGAGAAAACCTTACGTGCACTAATTTCTTTGGGGGAACTAAATAATGGAGTAAGGAATAGCTTCAATTGTAGTTTGTATATTCACATGGCAGATTCTACATCTATCTTGCTTTAAAAAGGAAAAAAAAAAGTGTGGTTTAACTAAAATCCTGTATTCCTTGGATAAGTGAAAATCCAGTCTGGGAGGGAAAGGTTCAGTGTTGAGGTTTGAAACCATGTATCCCAGGGCACAGAGAGCTTGTACATGGTCTTTTAAGATTTCTGAGGTGTGCCAGATCTCCTGCCCTACCGGTATTTTCCAGCTCCAGCTCAGACCTCTAGCCCAGGCTTTCCGTATGGACGCTGGCTCCAGGGCTCCTTGCACAGAGTAAATTTTCCATAAATAATCGCAGAAGGATTAGAGGAGCTTCTAAAAGATCAAAGGTCATGTCTTAGTTGTTCCTCAAGCTCTTAGCAAAGATAGTGGTGGTGATAAGACACTGGGGAAAGGCTAGGAATGAGGCTGACTTGTAAAGGAAGTTCTTTGGGCTAAGCGTGGAGGCCTGTTAAGACAGACAGACAATCTTCTGAGCTTCCTTCCCAAACTGGATGCTTACCTCAGGAGGATCAACAGATCTGTTCACTGTCCCCACTCCTAGCAGCCCTGGGGAGGGAAACCCACGCTGTGTGAACGTTCTACCTGCAATGGTTTGCAGGCGTTTATTCTCCATGTCTTTCCCAACTTGGTGTTTCCTTTAATATTTACTAACTTACTATGAAGACATTGGACAGGCATATCCCCCCAGGGGCCTAGCACTGCCTTCCTCATGCCTAATGATCTGTGCTTCCGGGGACTCCAGGCAGCAGGCAAATGGCAGGATTGAAAATGATCTGCCTCGCCCTGACCAGTTTGCCTCATGGATAGAGCGTCGGCCTGCAGACTGAAGGGTCCCAGGTTCGATTCTGGTCAAGGGCATGTACCTTGGTTGTGGGCACATCTCCAGTAGGGGGCGTGCAAGAGGCAGCTGATCAATGTCTCTCTCTCATCCATGTTTCTAACTCTCTATTCCTCTCCTTTCTTCTCTGTAAAAAAATCAATAAAGTGTATTTTTAAAAAATCATTGAAATATATTTTAAAAAATAATAAAATTTTAAAAAAGAAAGTGATCTGCCTCATTCATCCCAGAATCCTGTCACTGCGCGAAGGGTGGCTTCTCTGAACGGGGCCTTATCCACCATGACGATGTGGGCCAGCCTCAGGATCAGGCCAACCAGAAATGCTCTGCACAGTGAAGGTGGAGAAAAATCGTTATTATTCAAAGGAGAATTGTTTGACCCAGCCATTAGGGCTCAGTGGTTGAGTATCGACCTATGAACCAGAGGGAGAAGGAGAGGGAGAGAGAGAAACCTCAATGATGAGAGGGACTCATTGATCGGCTGCCTCCCACTTGCCCCATACCAGGAATCGAGCCTGCAACCAGGGCATGTGCCCTGACCAGGAATTGAACTGGCGACCTCTTGGTGCCCAGGATAGCACTCAACTGAGCCACACAGGCCAGGGTTTTTCGTCGGTTTTCATGAGCACTCACAGGGAGGCAGAACTCCACGACTCAAGCCTCAGCAGGTCCCCTGCTGTGTTCCAGCCACGGAGGGAGCTGGAGGAGGGGACAAAAGCAGGCCCAGGTGGGGCTGGGCTGGGGTGGGGGCTCAGGTGGGAGTTGAGCCAACACTGGCCAAACAGTCAGGTGTCCTTTCTTTTTCTTTTTTTTAAAAATATATTTTATTGATTTTTTTACAGAGAGGAAGGGAGAGGGATAGAGAGCTAGAAACATCGATGAGAAAGAGACATCGATCAGTTGCCTCCTGCACATCTCCTACTGGGGATGTGCCCGCAACCAAGGTACATGCCCTTGACTGGAATTGAACCTGGGATCCTTCAGTCAGTAGGCCGACACTCTATCCACTGAGCCAAATGGGTCTTGGCAGGTGCCCCCTTTCTTAAATCAGATGCGTCTCCCTGGCCGAGTATCAATGTCCCAGCACTCCTCCCTGACAGGCTTGCTCTCTGAGCTGCCTGCATCCCTCCAGCCATAATGTGTTCACAGTGGAGACGGAGAGAGCCTGCCTGGCACCGCCTCCGCTGTCCTAACTTTATAAGCCACCCCACCGGTCTTCCTTCCTTCCGGCCAAGTGACATAAGACATGTGGATCGAGGGAAGCAGTTTCCTGCGGTTGTAGCTGGTGAAAATGCATCTAGGAGAATAAAACCAGGTACAGTCATCACACACCAAAGAATAAAACGTCCTTAGAGAGATGGGAAGCAGGACCCCGATCCTGGCTTTGCCATCTGTAAAGGTCACCTGGCCTCCTTTGACGAGGTTCCTCCATCCTGGTCACATGGTGGGACCAGGTGATCTCTCAGGCACCTCTTCAACCAGGTGAGGCCCTGACCAGGGACTCAGTCATTGGGAGGGTCTTCCAGTACACCAGAAGGTGGTGGGCTCGATCCCCGGTCACAGTGCAGGTGGATGTTTCTCTCTCAAATCTCTCCCAGCAGAGATCACGTGAGTGAAAGACACTGTTGTCATTCTCATTTTACAGCTAAGGAAACAAGGCTCAGAGAGGACAACTTGACCACGGTCCCAAGAACTAGTAAGTGCCGAAACCGGTTTGGCTCAGTGGATAGAGCGTCGGTCTGGGGACTGGAAGGTCCCAGGTTTGATTTAGGTCAGGGGCATGTGCCTTGGTTGCGGGCACATCTCCAGTAGGGGGCGTGCGTGCAAGAGGCAGCTGATCGATGTTTCTAACTCTATCCCTCTCCCTTCCTCTCTGTAAAAAAAAAAAATCAATAAAATATATATTAAAAAAAAAAAGAACTAGTAAGTGATAGCTCCAACTGAGACGTGACCTTGAGAAAAGTACAAGATTTCAGGCTCACTGTCAACGATTTCTGTATAAAAATATACCTACTGTTTGAATGGCAGCCGAACAGCTTACAGAACGCTTCAGTGTTCTTCAGTGTGACAAACCCTGCCCAGGTGTGGTCACCTGACTTCACAGGCTAAGGAGGCTTCCAATGAGTCAGACCCAGCCCTGGCTCCAGCCCTGGCTCCCGGGCCACCAGTCAGATGAGGACAGAGATTTCCTCTGGATGAGAGAGTCCCACTGAGGCAGATTGAAGCTACTCAATCAGAATTCGCCACAGCCCCTATCTGAGCAAGCCTGTTCCAGGCAAGGTCCCATTGGCAACCCCTGATTCTTATTACTGGTACCCAGAGCAACCTCGTGAAAGGATTTAACTTATTGATTAGAGAAAGAGAGAGAAACATCAATTTGTTGTTCTGCTTATTGACGCATTCATTGTTTAATTCTTTCGAGATCGGGCACGTTCAGGGTGGTATGGCTGTAGGCTATTGTTTAATTCTTGTATGTGCCCTGGCTGGGGATCCAGTTCACAACCTTGGCATATTGGGATGGTGCGCTAACCCAGTGGTTGGCAAACTGTGGCTCGCAAGCAAGTGTGGCTTTTCCACAAAATACCACGTGCGGGCGCACACGTACAGTGTGATTGAAACTTCGTGGCCCATGCGCAGAACCTGGTTTTTGGCTCTCAAAAGAAATTTCAGTCGTTGCACTGTTGATATTTGGCTCCGTTGACTAATGAGTTTGCCGACCGCTGCACCCGCTAAGCTACCCGGCCAGGGCCAGCGCAGCTTTTTAAAACTCCCCAGGTGATCTGAATGAGTCGCCGGCATTAAAGATCACCACTAGCCATTCCCCGTGCCCTCCCCGTGCCCTCCTTCCTCGGCCGCCGTGAAATGCCCCACACTCACCTGTGCTTCCTTGTTGCAGATGAAGGGGGAAGCTGGACGTCCGCGCCATGGGAAGCCGAAGCAGGTAAACGCCGCTCCCCCCCACGGAGGGAAAGCAGCCGGCGGCCCCTCCGTCCCGAGGATCAGGGGGAGCTGGCACATTGGCATGAGCTCATTTCAGGAGCTGAGCCAAGAGCAAGCACGTGACTGCAGGCTTCCTTCTAAGCAAAGCCCCTTTGCCCGCCTGAGGCGACAGCCAGCCCCATAGCTACCCTCCCACTGCCTCCCGGCCCTTAGAATGTCCCGTGTCTCAGGCCTTTGCAAGCACCTTCTCCAGAACTGCTCCGGGGAGAGGCGAGGCCCGCTGGGCACGGGGAACAGGAACTGGGAGCCAGCTCCTGACCAGCTGCTGTTTATGGTTCCTCCCTGGGGCTGCTGGAGAGAGAAACCCCCACCATCCCTGGAAAAAACACCCAGTCCCGAGTGTGACATTGAAGTCTTCCATTTGACTTCGCCTGATTTGATCAAACTCACACGAAAAACTCCTAGTGAGTCTGGAAAAGTTCCCGAGTCCTAGAAAAGGAGTCATTGCAAAAGCCCAGGCAACCGGTCTGAGGAGCTGGGCTGACCTCGCAGTGAACACCTGCGGAGAAGAACAAGTCCCTCTGGTCCTGTGCGCCCGGCCCTCAGGGAGGGAGAGGGCGAGGGAGTGCGAGGAAAGCTTCCTTCCGGAGCTCAACGCTCAGTGAGCACTAGCCCTTTAAATTTTCCTTGGCCCTGGACAGTGACCTGTTCGCTTGTTTGTTTGTTTTGTTTTGTTTTTGTTGTTATTTGGTCTTTTGATCAAAGGTGGGATGGGTAAGCGGAGAAGAAATGACTCAGTGCGGACTCAGGTTGCTCTGAATGGATCAAAAAAATCTCCTTTAGATTCAAAAGTCTGGATGAAAACAAGCATCCTATTCGACCCCCCTTCCCCACAACACCCCCTGACCCTTCGTGGGGGGGCCCAGCTCACACAGTGCCGATGAGCCCAGCGATCGGGGACAGACCCTCTGGCTTACACGCAGGGGTGTGAGATGTCCGTGATCCCGATCACCTGGCGCCATGCTCTTCCTCCAGCCTGGGACCTTCCTGTGTCGCAGCAGGAGGACACAGAAGCACCTCCCAGGGCTGCCAGTGGCCTGCTCTTTGCCCCTAGACCTGCCCATTGTCCTGTCCAGCTGCTCTCGCTGGAAGGACGAGGGGTTATTGAAAGTCAGAACACCTGCTCGCTTACTCTTTTCTTCAGGGGCAAGCGGTGACGGGACGGGAACACAGGCCCCAGCACAGTGAAGGCCCGGTGTCCTCGCTAAGGGGTCCGCAGGGCCTTCGGTGACGGCTGTCCTGGTCACGGTGTTGGCTGGGGAGCCGTGAAAAACCTGGAGGCCCAGCTCCACCTGCAGGCTCTTACGTAACGGGGTTGGGAGGGGCCTGGGAGTTTTAAAGGGCTCCCAGGTGCCTCCAGTGCCTATATAATGGGCAGCTCTGTCCTCGAGAGGACCGGTGACAAAAGCCACAGCTCTTGGAGGGCTCGCCTGCCTTTCTCTGGGCGACAGAATCGCCTGCCAGTCGGTTCCCTGTCCGCCTTCTCCACAACCTTGACCTCTGATTTTCGCAAACACACCCATGGACAGCGCAGGCTTCTTGATAAGGATGAGCCTTTCCTAGAAACTGGGAAAAGGCCGGAGGCGCTGGCCTGGTGGAGACCTGATCGCTCGTCCCTCCTGCCAGCTGCGTGGGGCAGGCCGGCCAGGGCCTGACGCTGTCCTGTCCTCCCCAGGAGGGACACATCTGGGGCTCCATGAGGAGGACCGCCTTCATCCTGGGCTCCGGCCTGCTCCTGCTGGTGGCCTTCTGGAACTCGGTCACGTGGTGAGTCTGTGGGACCTGAGGGCAGGGGGTGGGGGTCTGGGGTCAGAGCGCCCACCAGTCTTCACCTGGGAACCTGACTTTTCCCCCCAGGCACCTTCAGAGATTTTGGGGTGCTTCTGGACACTTCTGGCAAGCCCAGTGGGAGAGGCTGCTGCTCACATTCGAAGGGAAGGAGTGGATCCTCTTCGTGGCAGGTGAGCTTCCCAGACCACCGGCCCCGAGAGCTGGGGTTCGCGACTCTAGTTCCTTTTCCGAGGGTCTGGTTCTCTGCTTTGGGACTTCTCGGCTCGATATTACAAGGAATAAGGACTTGAAGTTTAAGTCAGTGGTAAACCCCTAAGAGAGCTCAACTCGCGGGGAATCTGGAATGGATGTCCACAGAGATCTAACAAAGAACTTGAGAAATGGGGACCTCCGTCTCCCCCAAAATAGAAAAAACAAGGAGTGTGTGTGACAAGGAAGACACGTTCAGAGCAACACTCCTGCTTCTAGATGTCAGACAGCTTCTCCCTGTCATGTGAGACCGTGTCCTTGTACTTGGTGCCATCTAGCTTGGGGCTGGAGAGCAAGCGTCACTCAAATATTTACTGACAATGTGAATGACTCAAACCAAGCCCGAGAAAACATCGCGGGAGAAAAAGCCATGTCAGCGATTTACAACGGCATTATCTGCAACAGTGAATGTCCTCGTCATTTCAGATAAGACTTATTAATGTTCCTCGGTGCCAAACTTCTATGGAAGATGTGGAGATATTTAAGATAAAGTGTTGCTCTACCCCATCAAAAACCTCTGTCACCGCCTAGAAGGGGAGATAAAATAGTGTCAGTTGTCACAAAGCAAAGTACAAATAAAATGTCCCTTGTTTTCAGCTAGGATAACTCTGAAAATGGGCTGAATGTGAAATATGACTGGTTCAAAAGGATCTTTTTTTCTTTCTTTTTTTCAAAGGTATGGGGGTCTCTCTTTTCCAAATCAGCACAGAAAGAGAGATGTTTCATTTCTTCAAGTAGAGGGGGTGGGGATTGAGAAATAAAAGAGACAAGACACAGAGATAGAAAGAAAAGCTGGGCCCAAACCGGTTTGGCTCAGTGGATAGAGCGTCAAACGTCAGCCTGTGGACTGTAAGGTCCCAGGTTCGATTCCAGTCAAGGGCACATACCTTGGTTGTGGGCACATCCCCAGTGGGAGATGTGCAAGAGGCAGCTGATGGATGTTTCTCATCAATGTTTCTAACTCTCTCTCACCCTTCCTCTCTGTAAAAAAATCAATAAAATATATATATAGAAAGAAAGAAAGAAAGAAAGAAAAGCTGGGACTGGGTGGATCGCTACCCTCTTCTGATGGAGAGACAGTGTCCCAGAGCTGATGCAGCGTGTTCATTTTATATCCTCAAATATCAGGAAATTTCACCAAAAGTCAAGACAAAGGAGATTATTTGCATTCTTGAGTAGGCCCGAGTCCTATTCATTCCTGGTGACTGACTGGATTTACATATCAAAACCCACTTCCCTCCACCTGGGCAAAGATGAGTCAATGCTGGGAACACATCTGCCTTTTTAGGAAGATGTGTATCCAAGACAGCTTTGCCTGTCACCTTGGGTTCAGCTGACAATCATTAAGGAAGAATGCCCATGTGCCTTCCCAGGGCTCTCCACACAGAGGGATCGTAATTTAAACAGTCACTGAAAAGAACAGTGCAGATTGCAAATGTCTACAGGGAAAATGGTGGGAAAACATTTCACGTGTTTCTGTTAAAATGATGAGAACCCAGCTATCACCTCATCAGACAGAAAATACTGGCAATTGTAAACGTTAGAGCTAAGAAAGTTCAAGAACATCTCTTGTGGTTTTTATTCTGTATTCCTCAAGGCAACTTTGGATTTCTAAGTAGGCAGCCACCCTGATGGATGGCCCACTAGGCAACCACAACCCAATATTTTTTTTCCAAAATAAAAGACGTGGTTATTAAAGATAAATACATGCTCATTGCTAAAACAAAAATCAGACCATTCAAATAATCATAAAGGAGGTGGAAAATCACCCATTCTCCCATATCCAAGAAATAACCACTCTGAAATATAGTAGTATTAATCTCATATACAGTGGTACCTCGAGATACGAGTGCCCTAACATACGAGATTTTTGAGATACGAGCCATCGAGCGAGCGATTTTTGCTTTGAAATACGAGCAACATTTGAGATAGGAGTAATCGCGCAGATTGGCCGGCTGCACACGACCCACCAGTTTACCTCGACTCAAGTGTCTCATAGTTTCCCACGCCTCAAGGTTACGGAACGAATTAAACTCGTATCTCGAGGTACCACTGTATTAGATATGTAGTTGAATTTATAAGACATCAACTTTTTTGTTTTTTTAAATATATATATATATATATATATATATATATATATATATTGATTTCAGAGAAGAAGAGAGAGGAGGAGAGAGAGAGAGAAAAAAATGAATGACAGTGATGACAGAGATTCATTAATCAGCTGCCTCCTGCACAGCCCCTACTGGGGACTGAACCTGCGACCCTGGCATGTACTCTGACTGGGAATCGAACTGTGACCTCCTGGTTTATAGGCCAACACTCAACCACTAAGCCAGCCGGCTGGACAAGACATCAAATTCTTTAAAACTTTTTTTTCATTAGATTGTGACATCTTTCAGTGTCAATTAATATAGATTTACTTAGTACAGTGGTACTTCGAGATACGAGTTTAATTTATTCCCTAACCTTGAGGCGTGGGAAACTATGAGACACTCGAGTCGCGGTAAACTGGTGGGTCGTGTGCAGCCGGCCGATCCGCGCGATTACTCCTATCTCAAATGTTGCTCGTATTTCAAAGCAAAAATAGCTCACTCGACGGCTCATATCTCAAAAACCTTGTATGTTAGGGCACTCGTATCTCGAGGTACCACTGTATTTTAAGCCGCCCAATGCAGTCCATTTCCTCCTAGTGGACATTTCGGCTGTTTAAATGTTCTGTGATTGTGAAGTGCTGCGATGCTCCTTGATGCCCTGTTTCCTTTCCCTCTGTGTGTCTCTGTCTCTCGCTTTCACTTTTACTGCCAAGTTGCCCTCCAGGTTGTTTGTGCCCAATCACGTGCCCAATCACATGCCCCACAGTGCCTGAGTGCTTTTCAGGCGCTATGGCTGCCAGAGGAGGGACACAGAGATGCAGAGTTAAGCATAGCGTCCTCGCCTCTAGACACTGAATGTAAACCCCTGGCAGAACATGGAAAAGTAAATAGCACAAGGGTAGGTGACACTGGGATGGACAGAGTGCTTGTTCGTTCACAGCAGGACATCAGCGATACTTGGAATGACTTCATGGGAAAGTGGGATGTGGAGCAAACAGCTACATCTAAAGTTTAAGTCTTGGACATCACTTTCTAATATATTCTACCCAACATCCGTGCTGTGGGATGGTGATGGGTGGGGTGGCCATATAACATATGGGGGGTTCAAATAGGGACATTGCGAGAGTGAATGAGGTCTTAATAATTATGCTGGAATGACAGATGTCAATTAAAACTGTCCTGGACAAACTGGGATGCATGGCCACCCTAGTCTTAGGCATTCTTTTTTTAAAAAATAATATTTCACTGTGGTTTTTTATTAATTCTTAAAAATTTATTGATTTGAGCTCTGGCTGGTTTGGCTCAGTGGACAGAGCGTCAGCCTGTGGACTGAAGGGTCCCAGGTTTGATTGTGGTCAAGGGCATATGCCTAGATTGCAGGTTTGATCCCCAGTGGGGGACATGCAGAAGGCAGCCAATCGCTGATTCTCTCTCATCATTGATGTTTCTATCTCTCTTTCTCTCTCCCTTCCTCTCTGGAATCAATAAAGATATTTTTTTTTAATTTATTGATTTGAGAGAGGAATGGAAAGGAAAACAGAGAGGAAGAGAGAAAAATACCGATACATTGTTCCACTTACTTATTGTTGCTTCCTCTCTATGCCCTGACCAGGGATCAAACCGCAACCTGGGCATGTCAGGATGATGCTCTAACCAGCTGAGCTACTGGCCAGGCCTCGTTCTCAGGTGCTCTGAGAAAACAGCTCTAGGGCAGTGGTTCTCAACCTTTCTAATGCCGCGACCATTTAATACAGTTCCTCATGTTGTGGTGACCCCCAACCATAAAATTATTTTCTTTGCTACTTCATAACTGTCATTTTGCTACTGTTGTGAATCGTAATGTAAATATCTGTGTTTCTGATGGTCTTAGGCGACCCCTATGATGGGGTCGATGGACCCCCAAAGGGGTCGAGACCCACAGATTGAGAACCGCTGCTCTAGGGTTAAGAAGAAGCCTGGAGGAAGGGTGGGTTTGACAAAATCAAGCCGGTTTCTTTGCTGCAGGAATTGTCAGAGCCGCGAACACACTAGCCTGGACCCTGAGTCTCCAGGAGAGCAGGATGAAGCTGTATAACAAGGTGCCCCTTGGGAAAGGAGTTTTCCTCGTTAGGAAACGCTGACTGGACGGACGCCTGAGGTTGCACTGCTCAGTCAGTAGGGTAACGGATTAGGTCCTCGATGGACTCCTAGTCCAGTGCTCACTGGGAACCAGATCATACCCTACTTCCGTTGCTGCTTCCTTCCTTGGAAACAAAGAGGGCATTGGGCCCCCAATCCCAAATGTCAACCTAAACTGATTTATATTTTAGAGTATAAAAATTTCTTTAACACTTAGAAGGTCATTATCCCGAATTAAAACTAAGAAAGTAAGTAAAGACATTTCTCTCTCTCTATTGATTTCAGAGAGGAAGAGAGAGAGACAGAAACTTCAATGATGAGAGGGAATCATTGATTGGCTGCCTCCTGCATGTTGGACTGAGCCTGCAACCCAGATATGTGCTCTTGACCGGAATGGAACCTGGGACCCTTCGGTCTGCAGGCCCGACACTCTATTCACTGAGCCAAACTAGCTAGGGCTAAAGACACTTCTTCTTCTCTCTCTCTTTTTAAAAAAATATATTTTATTGATTTTTTACAGAGAGGAAGGGAGAGGGATAGAGAGAAACATCAATGAGAGACAGAGATCGATCAGCCGCCTCCTGCATGCCCCACACTGGAGCAGTGCCCACAACCAAGGTCCATGCCCTTGAACAGAATCGAACCTGGGACCCTTCGGTCCACAGGCTGATATTGTATCCACTGAGCCAAACTGACGAGGGCTAAAGACACTTCTTAAGTGGTCTGTCCAGGTTCCCCTCAGCTGGTCTGTCCCTAACGGTAAGTCTCCTGGCTTGGAGCACCAAGACCTTCCTGGCAAGGGACTGTCCGCAATGCTGGCTGGGTCACCGTCAAGTGCGTGTTCAGGTAATGCACACAAGAACCTGCCGTCGCCCTGATTGTCACCTCTGCTTTTCCATCTTAGGCGCCACCTACCTGCCCGTTCTGTCATTCTGGACCATCAACGGGCTCCTGCTGGTGGTTGACACAACCGGGAAACCCAACTTCATCTCCCGCTACCGGATTCAGGCTGGCAAGAATGAACCGGTAAGAGGCGCCACAGCTCCGCCCTGTCTCCGCCAGAAAGCGGGGGCTACGGCCATGCTCTCAAAATCCTCACCGCTGGCCCAGGAGAGACAGTGGCCTGGGTGAGCCAGGTTAAGGTGCACGAGGGGCATCGATTCGTTGTGCCACTTACCTATACATCCACTGGTTGCTTCTTGTATGTGCCCTGAACAGAGACTGAAACCACAACTTTGGGGTATCGGGATGACACTCTTATCAACCGAGCTACCCAGCCAGGACTCCATGTATCTTTAGTTTCCTTACTTTCCTAGATTACTCCTCTCTGGATTATTATCAACATGCTACAATTTTTTCCATCTTAACACTAAACCAGCCCTGGCAGGGTGGGTCAGTTGGTTGAAGCATCCTCCCATACACCCAAAGGTCTCGGGTTCGATTCCTAATCAGGGCACATCCCTAAGTTGCTGGTTCGATCCTCAGTAAGGGTGCATTTGGGAGGCAACCAATTGATGTTTCTCTCTCTCTCTCTCTTCTTCTCTAAAATCAACAAAAATATATTCTTGGGTGAGGATTTAAAAAAAAGAAATCACCCACAAACCAAACAGAAACCCTTGACTCTGTCTCACTGCCACTCACTACCACTCAGATGCTTGCTCTCCTTCGCAGCGAAAGTCTTTGTCTGCAGTTTCCACTTCCCCTCTGTCCACTCTTTCCCCCGCAACGTTTTGTAATTATGGACACTTGAAGACATATACACAAAAGTAGTACAGTAACCACTCATTTACATGTCCCCTGGGTTCACCACTTTTAAACATTTTACATTTGCTTCTTCAATATATAAGTGTAAATATCTGTGCCTCTATAATTTTTTACTTAAGCATTTGAAAGAGTTCCAGACATCATCACATTTCACCCTAAATCCTCAGGCTGCGTCTCCTAAAATAGCCACAGACCACCATCTCTCGATGATGTGGTACCTGGAGAAGCTGTAGGAAGGGGAAGGCCTACAGTCCCAGGACCACCGTGCACCCCGGCTCACCTTCGGGCAGCAGCCCCTACAGCTTGTAGAGGAGACTCGAGAGGAATCCCTTCTAACCAATCCTAAACCAGCTTGTCAGACCCCAGGGAGTGGCCCGTGGTTAGGGGGTTATTCCTGGGACCCCCAGTGCTCTGGGGAAGGGAACGGTGGGGGTGCCGTGACCTTGGAGAGCATGCTCCGCAGCCCCGCGGTGGCGACAGCGGCAGCACCAGGAAGGAGGAGGCAGGTTCAGGCAGAGACCGAAGGCTGCGGGCAGAGGCACCGCCAGAAGGTTCCACCCGGGGCTGGGCGGCCGCCAGGGGCTGCCAGCTGCGGCCGGACGTCACTCCGAGCACCCACCTCTGAATGAGGGCCTCCCGAGAGCAGGTGACAGTGGAGCTTTCTGGAAGGAAAAGACCTCCTCCATCTCACACTGTGCCACCTCTCCTTCCCTCCCGGGGCAGGTGGACCCTGTGAAGCTGCGCCAGTCTGTGCGCACAGTGCTGCTCAACCAGCTCCTGATCTCCCTGCCCCTCGTGGTGCTCCTCTACCCCACCCTCAAGCTGTGGAGGGACCCCTGCCGCCGAGAGCTGCCCACCTTCCACTGGTTCCTCCTGGAGCTGGCGATCTTCACGCTGATCGAGGAGATCATGTTCTACTACTCACACCGGTGAGCGGCCGCCGCGCACAGCTGCCACCTCCCCCCACACCTGCCTCCAAAGCCTCCCTCAAAGCCGTGAGCAGCTGACAACCGAGAGCGTCCAGAAAAGAAGGCCTCTCCATCCCGGGGCGTTTCCCATTCCCTTCCTTAGGGAACCCTCTCTGGGCCCCATCCCCATTTTACAGCTGAAACAGCTGAGGTGGCCGAGGCAAAGCGACTCACTCCCAAACGGTGCAGCGTAAGAGGAGGGGTCAGAACGCAAAGGTCGTCTGTGTTTGCAACCTTGCTCGCAGGCGTAACCCCTGGGGCCTACACCTCGGTGTCTCGTGGTCTGTGGGAAAGGGAGGCAGGGACACTGGCCGAGGATGAACTGTTAACTTTATCCCAGGCTCCTTCACCACCCAACGTTCTACAAGAAAATCCATAAGAAGCACCACGAGTGGACAGCTCCCATTGGCGTGATCTCGCTCTACGCCCACCCTGTCGAGCACGTGGTGAGTAGAGCTCGCTGCCCAGAAGCGAGGGCACAGGCCCGGCACCTTCCCGAGGTTCCCTGCAGAGAACCAGTCCACACTGGCCCCTTCCCGCTCCCCATTCATTAAATAACTAGCATTATTGTTGACTTAGCAATATGCCAGGCTCTCCTAGATGCCCATCATAAGTTCCCTCATTTAATCTTCCCAAGAACCCTTTTATTTTTTATTTTTTAAAAAATATATTTTATTGATTTTTTTACAGAGATGAAGGGAGAGGGTTAGAGTTAGAAACATTGATGAGAGAGAGACATTGATCAGCTGCCTCCTGCACGCCCCCTACTGGGGATGTGCCCGCAACCAAGGTACATGCCTTTGACAGGAATCGAACCTGGGACCTTTCAGTCTGTAGACTGACACCCTATCCACTGAGCCAAACCGGTTTTGGCCCAAGAACCCTTTTAATCCTCGCTTTACTAATGTAGAAGTTGAAGCTCAAACCGTTAATAACTTGTCCGAAAATACAAAGGTGAGTGATTCCAGCAAACTAGGGTCTTGACACTTTCAGATTCTCCAGATTTGAGTCCTGGTACCGCCCTGGGGCAAAGGAGACACCCAACTAGGTCCCTCCATCTCCCTGGGCCCACCTTCCAACAGCCCTTCCCTTGCAGGTCTCCAACATGCTGCCGGCGATGGTGGGGCCCATAGTAATGGGCTCCCACTTGTCCTCCATCATGGTGTGGTTTTCCTTGACTCTCATCGTCACCACCATCTCCCACTGTGGCTACCACCTACCCTTCCTGCCTTCACCCGAATTCCATGACTATCACCATCTCAAGTAAGGGTCCCCTGCCGGAGAGGTGTCAGTACCTCCCCTTTACTTCTGCTAGCAGACACCGGTGTCGCCGTTCACATGTGGCGCCAGTGGAGGCAGAGGTCTGGAGGTGGGGAGAATGGCCACTTGGGACCACAGGCCACCTTGAATATTCTTTCTGATACTCGATCTTCCTGCAACTGGGGTTTAACCTTAATCTGGGTGCTGGACCCTCCGAGTACGCAATATAAGCGAGGGCACTGTCAGAGAAAGGCAGACAGACAGAGCCCTGCGTGCAGTTCCAGGGTGCGTGCGCACGGAAAGCTTGCAGGCTTTCTCCAGCGTGGCCTGGGAGCTTCCCAAGTGCAGGCTCTCGGTTCCTCTAAATACGCCGGATCAACGTGTCTAGGGGGAGGGAGGAGCAGGACTTGCAAGTCTGCATTTTAAAGGGTGTCCCAGGGGGTTTTGATTCAGCCACAGGTTCTGACTTGTTGCATAGCAATCACAGGAAGAGCTTTTCAAAGGAAGCTCCCAGATTTCCAGTCTGGGGGGGCCCCAGGGAAGTGGGCCCCATCTCCCCTGGCTTTTCTGATGCCGGCGCTCAGCGTGGAGGGGAGAGGTGTGTGAGGGGGGAGAAGGGCTCGGACATATGGGAAAGGCTGGCATAAATGAGGTCAGCACCCAGGTCTCCAGCATCCTCTTCTCTCCTCCAGGTTCAACCAGTGCTATGGGGTGCTGGGGGTGCTGGACCATCTGCATGGGACAGACACCGTGTTCAAGCAGACCAAGGCCTACGAGAGACACATCCTCCTGTTAGGCTTCACCCCACTCTCTGAGAGCATCCCCGACCCCCCAAAGATGGAGTGAAAGAGGGCCTCGGTGCCATCCTGGCTGTCCCCTCAGCAGCGGACTGCTAAGGTGGCCTGAGGCCTCCTGACCACACCTAGGAACTCACTTCAGCCTCCCACTACAGGTGGCAGCGCGAGGGCGGGGAAGGCCGGCCTCCAGGAAGGGCAGGGCCCAGGATCCCCAACTGCCCCTATTGTCCCTCCAGGCGACCAGGAGTTAGCTTAAGGAAGAGGGAGAAACAGCTCCCCACAATGACAAGTCCCCACAGTCCTCTGCTGTGAAAGGAAGAAGGGGCCCAGATAACTCTGTGTAGGCAAGATGTCGTCAGTGACAGTGGCAGCCACACTGGAGGCCGTGTCGCTCCAGAGAGCCCCCTCTGCTGCCAGGGGCGTGGGGGGACCACGAGAGAGCACTTTCCTGTCCCCCAAACTTCCCATACCCTACTCCGGCCAGAGCCAGACCGCCTGGCAATAGTGGTAGGGGTCAAGTCCCCACTGCCCCTCCCAGAGGCAGCGACAAAGGCCCCTTTTACGTCGGACCCACTGCAAGCAAACATGAGCCCTCTCTGCACACAAACATAACATCCAAGCTTCTCCCTGGACGACAGCGGACACCTCAGGTGCAGACCGAACGCCAGTACCTTCAGCCAAACCTGGGAGGCCAGAGGCCAAACCCCGTGGATCTGCTGAACGGGGGGCCCTTTAATCCCGAAGGAAGGGTCAAAGTTTGGGGACACTTGATTGAAGCGCCTAATTAGACTCTCAGCAGCAGGGCCGGAGGTTAGAACCCTCTCCCTCCAATGAGAAGGCAGGAAAAACGTGGCTGAACAAAGGGCAAAATCCTCACTTCCCCCCAAATGATTCCTCAGTGGCTTCAGCAGTGATGCCTTTCAGACGCAAGGAAGCTGTCCCCACCCTGCCCTGCCCTCAGCAGCCATGGTCTTTGTCAGGAGCCCAGTGGCTGACCACTCTGATTTCGAGGGGCCACCATCATCAGTCACCAAATTCTCCCTCATAACTGGGTCTAGTCCTGAACTTTCACTTCTCACATGTCCAGATAACCACCCACTGTAGCTTTAATAAAACACTTTAACATCTGATCAGGACAAGTCTCCAGGCAGAACCATCAGAAAGCACTTCCCATCAGCACTAGGAATCCAGAGGACCTGCGCCATGCGTCGACTGGGTGCTTCCCACATAGAGTCCTCCCTGGCCTGGCAAAGCCCCACCCACTCACTCGCCTCAAGAGTTGGTGCACCTGGTGGGTGACCTATATCCTGAACTAAGTCCTCACAGCCCCTAGCCTGCACCCACAACCTGGGTCTTACAAGTAACTATTCGGACAACAACCCACCTTCACTATCCTTAAAAAGGGTAGGAAATGAGGAACATGGAGAAAGAGGAAGAGTGGACAGTTATTTTTACCTTTAAGACCTTGAGATTCAGAAGTTCCGTCAGGGCACCTAAGGGGTAAGAGACGGTCCACCGTTCACCCCTTTTGGCAGTCAAGTGGGTGGGCCCTGGCACAGGGGCCCAGCCCTGTGCTCTTCTGCATAAAACGAAAGGGCCCTGAGGTTGGTGAATGGTGTCCAATTGGCAGCAGAAAACGTGTGAAAGGAGGAAGCATGGAAAATAAACTGGTTTCCTTTTAGCTCCATTAGCCACTGCAGTCTTTTCTCGCCCCTGCACATGTGGTCACGTGGCTTCTCAGAGCTACGGGCCTTTCACCGGCATTCCTAGGTGTGGGAGTGAGGCTGAACGGTCTTCCTGTCCAAATCAGTCTGCATAAGCCCTGGCCACGATCTCCTACTTCCTGCCCGCCTGCTGGCTGGTGGCATCTCTGGAAAACCAGGCATGGGACACAGCTGCCAGATGAACGAGTAAATAGAGCCAGCACTTATTTTTAGTTTTGTAATGACACACCTAGGCCAGACTGACATTCAGAATACTATGCCAGAGATGAGCTTCAGGGGGTGGGGGAAGCCAGCAATAGCCCAGAGGCCAGTCCCAATGGGGCTGGGGGCTCCTCCCTAGCATCAGGCTCAGGGCTGACCTGGAGTCCCTAAGACCAGTGCGGAACGTGACACACCAGCAGGGAAGTCAGTGAGGGGTGGTGACAAATCACAGCACCCCCCTCCTTCCGGCTGTCGCTTCCCTCAGGCCAGGCCACAGCAGGTGCAGGAAACCCTGGCTGTCGGTCTGTTCGATGGCACCGACCAGCTCCCACATCTGAAGACACTAGGTGAGCACGGATTCAAGACTGGCAGCTCTCCTGCTGCCTTCCAAGCTGAGGACCCCTGTCCCAGGCAGGGTTCTCCCCGCACAGCGCCACTCCGCACACCCAACAGTTGTATCCCAGATGGGAGACCAGCCGGTACTGTGCCTTTTCAAGTTTTTATTTTTATACATTTTTTTTGTATTAAAAAGAAAAGCATAATTACCACAAATTACAAAGGACTAAAGCAGACTAGAATAATGAATCACTTCAGCCTGGAAAGCAGATACTCTCAATAATATTAATGTTATAATACAAGCTCATTCAAGTATTTTACATTGTTTGTCCTTTTAAGTGTGATATCCTAGCACATGGTAAAGATAACGTACTATGAGCATAAGGTGGAACCTTCTCCGCAAAGCCAGGTGACATGTTTTCCTCTCCAGTGAGAAATGGGCTGTAAGTTCCTATCTTCTCTGCCGCCACCATCAACATGGCTGAAGGAGAGGGTGGGGCTGGGGCAAGTCCGGGACCCTCCACAGAGGAGGCACTACGAGGTCCCATTCAGGAGGGCGCCAGATGATCCAGACTGCTCTAATCAGGCTTTTGGCAAAAACCCCAACCCTAGTTACCTTCCTTGCCCCTCTCCCCACTTCTAGGGCCTTCTGAGCAGCTTACTTTCTTCTCTAAAATCAATCACCAGGAAAGGGGGAAGGGAAGCTACAAATGAACAAAACAGAACACAACTTTGACATGGGGCTCAGCATCTTGATCTGAGCCCCCGAGTCCAGGCTGGGGCTCAGCTGGCAGCCCCTCTCTGCTGGTAGTGCACCTGTTCCCAGGTTCAGTAGAGGGTGAGAAACCTGCCCCGAGCAGGGCTGACACACAAAGGGTGTGTTGGCATGGACCAATCCTGGAAGGGTACAGGATTAACAGAAGGATCTGGGCAGGCTGTTGCTTTGTGTCTCAGATCTTGGATCCCCATGAGAGGATGGTGGGTGTGAAGTGGCAAGCCCTGATGGCCCCTGCCACTCCTGGCATGCTTGTCACAGATACGTCGGTCCTAAATTCAAGTGTCTTCAGAAAGTGAAGATGTAAACTACTCTTTGCAACATCAACTCCTAACATGTTACAAAAAAAAAAAAAAAAAAGAAAGAAAAAGAAAGAAGAGAGAAAAAAGGAAAAAGAAAGAAAAAACTCTCCTTTCTCCCCATCCTCAGCCTATGTTGAGATGAGGTCCTCACCTCAAAGGGGCTTCCTCTTTCTGGGGCGTCTGTGGGGAGGGATCAGGAGAAGATGGCAGCCCCTGGCCTGGGAATAAACTCTGTATCAGAACAGCCTGTCCCCACACCCCCAAGGCTTCCTTGTGGCCCAAACCCAGCAGAGGACAAACACTGAGGTTTCTGTGGTGCTGGATACAGTACAGGGCTGCGCAACCTGAAGCGAAGGGGAGATACAGCAGAGGCGGCAGGGGTGCAGAAGTCGTGTCTGGTACAACACAGGGCGGGCACCAGACAGGGCAGGGAAAGGCTGCAGATCCCGCTGTCAGAGCAGAGATCAGACACTCATCCGTGGCTTTTGAGACAACTGGGTCACAGGAACTGAGATGGGTTTCCCAACACACCAACCACTGGGAGGGCAGAGATGAGGGGGCAGGCCAAAAGCAACGACGTGCCCAACACAGAGGCAAGCCCTGGGAGACTGTCCCCGACTCCCAACCTGTGGGCCCCACAGAGGGCGTTGAAAGGGGGCCAAGAAAGGGTCAGCAACTGAGCAACATTACCACAAACTTCAGTGCTGCCTGGTCCCCACGGAGGGTGGATGCATTGTCGTCCAACACCCAGCACACAGCCCAGTCCGTGTGGGTCAGTCCTTCATCACCCCCACCCCCCAGCTCCAAATGCCTGTAGACTCGAGCCATTCCATTGTTTCACAGCCCAACCCAGTCAGTCAGTGGCTGGAGAAGTCAGGTATACTCTATGTCCACATATACCTTCCTGCCATGGGGCTTCTCCAACTGGCAGGGTTCTCCCCAGCCCTCAACTCCTCCTCGTCCCTTGTTCCCAGGCAGGGTCAATTGGAGGCTGGGCAGAGATGGCTTGCAGAGGGAAATGCAAGATGGGGAGACCCCACCAGACCCAACGGAGGAGAAGGGCATTTTTCTCCACCTTTTATGAGACAAAGCCTCCTTGAGGTCTCAACGTAAGAAACACTTCAAGCCTCAGCCGCCAGGTGTTCACCTTTCCCCTCTGAAGTGGGGAGACGGTCAAGCTGAGGACGTGTGTGTCCCAGATCCAGGCCAACGCTCTCCTCCAACAGTTTGAAGCAAACTTGGCCTTGGGGTTCCAAGGGTAGGATGAAGGGTATCACAGCAGGGACAGGGCCTAGTGAGGCAACAGCAAGCAGAGCGAGGACACGACAGTGGCAGCAATGTAGACACAGGACATCAGCTTCAAACGATGCAACAGCAGGGATATTCGGGCATGGCTCTCATCCGAGCCACCCCCAACTCTCTCGCCTCCAAGGCAGGAGGCACTGTACATGCAATTCAGTCCAGAGGAAGAGTTAGTCAATCCAGCCCAGGCACATCCAGAGAAGGTGAGAGCTGAGTGGACTCCACCGAGGAAAACAGGCATTTGGGTATTTCAGATTCCCGCTCCACAATAAGGCAACTTTTAAAAAAATATTATTTCAAAGAACAAAACAAAACAAAACAAATTCCAAGGGTAGGAGAAAAACATCACTTGCTGTAGATTAGGTGGGGGTTTTCCGATTTTCTTTTTTTGGTCTTTTATGGTCGGTTTTGTCATTTTTTTTTCCTTCTTCCCCAAGGATGATAAGGTCAGAGAAAAATAAAATAAATCATCTTTCAATAGTCTTTTCTGGTATGAGCAGCGTCTCTCTGGGCTGGGGAGTAAGGGGTATGGTGAAAGGGGAGTGGGGAGAGGCCAAACCTCCCCCACCACTTTTAGATCCTTTGGTTTCCTTCTCCCGGAAGATGGCGGAAGGGCATGGGGCAGTGGGAGAACATGGTGATGGTAAGCCCCAGATGATAAAGGGGCCAGAGCTCGTGGGGCCCAGGGGCGCTGCAGAGCCTTCAACGGGACAGTGCTGGGCAACGGGGCCCACAGGGCCTTCTTGTGGGCTGCATAGTTGGCTTGAGGGGGAGCAGGAGGCAGTGGGATGGGGACATGGGGACCAGGGTTGTGGCCTATCAGCCGTGGGCAGGGCTACAGAGTGATTTGGTAATCCAAATGAACTATCAATAATTTAAAACTTGATATATATGTATATATATATGTATATATATATATATATAAAATCTCCCCTGTTCCCTCCCCCCTTAGAAGCTAGAATGTGAAGACGTCATGGAGAGAGAAGGGGGAAGGGAATGTGTGGAGGCTCCTGCCCAGGGTACCTCTGATAGCCCAAAAGATGTACACATTGCTACTCAGCACAAAGGCCCATCCTAATGACCAGAGGCCTGTCCCTTCTCTGTCCCCTCTCCTGGGACTGGGTGCCCCCATGGACTCTTGCCCATCCTCCTTCCCCCAAACCCCCAGGGCCAAGGGGCTTTTTCACTTTCCCAAAGTCAGTGTGCTGAGTGCTGGGTTGTCCATTTGGCATCTTCCCGGGTGGGCTGGCCGGCAGGTGATGTGGGGGGTTGGCTGATCACGGTAGTGGGCCTGCTGGAAGACTGGGAGGGACACCGCTTCCTGCCCTCACCGCCACCACCTCCTGCTGCCACTGGGTGTCGCTTGTGGTTGCCCTCTTCACCCATGGGGGGCTGTAACAGAGGAGGGAGTCACAGGTGATTAGGAGGCACTACCGGTCCCTGCCAGGGCTATATAGGGGCAATCCTATTTCCCCCTTCCAAATGTTATGCAGATAATGAATAGGTTTAACCCTAAAAATGAATTACCAGTTTTACGGAGAATGTCTCCATGCTAGGATGCCAAGCACCGTGCTATTTTATGTACTTAGTCATGGGTCTGTACTACCCTTGGATGCAGACATGGGTGCAGATCATCGATACTGTAGAAGAGGACACTGAAGCACAGAAAAATAATTCGCCCAGGGTCCCAAAGCTGATAATCAAAATACGGACTGGACCCATGTACTGCCTGGGGGCCCAGATTTTTATCCACAGGAGTTCCTGTTCTGGTTATGGGAAAGGATCACTGCTCAGGAGATGACGCATGGGATGCAACAGGCTGAGACATCTCCGATTAGAAGGCCTAGAGGCTCATGGGGACTGCCTTGTCTTTTCAAGGCCTGAACAGGACACTGCTCTAAGAGTCAGACCATGCTCCAGTCTGGCTACACCACTGCCAAACGTCTTGTGATATTGAGGAGGTTTCCTTTCCTTTCTGGGTGCCAAAGCTGAGCCCATCTTGTTCCACCCTAACTGGTCTTCCTATTAAAGGGTTCTCCGTACATGCCCTTCCCACTCCAAACTCCATAGGAGGGAGTGCGCTTAAGGATGAAAAAAACAAAACAAAACCAAAAAGCCCTACTCATCTCCAATCTTGGGAGACCTAGGCAGTGCAGCCACTGTCTCACTTCTGTTTACCTTGGTCCAGAGATAACAATAAGCCTTGCCTACTGCACCACTTTATCAAGGTTAAATGATAATGTAAACTGTCCAGCACTTAGTAAGCACTCAATCAATGGCAATTTTAAAAATAAAATATAAACTATTATTGTTCTTATATTTGCATTTTCCCTAAAAGGTTTCAATAGAATAAGGTAACTGGCATATCCCTACTACATATTAACTATTTGGAAGACAAAGTCTTTCACTCGTTGCTAGTCTCTGAAGCACCTTGCACAGAGACATTCAATTAACTCCACTAAAACCTAGTAGTGATAACCATGATCCACCACTAGATGTCACTGTTGATTTAGTGCTCCAAGAAGACAGATGTGGCTCAGTTAGTTGGAGCAGTCTTCCCGCACACTGAACAGTGGTGGATTAGATCCCAGTTTTGGAAGCCAACCAATCAATATTTCTCTTTCACATCCATGTTACTCTCTCAAATAAATAAACAGACAGGGAAGCTGGGGGAGAGGCAGAGAAAAAACTGAACATAATTTATAAACTTCTGGCGTTAGAAATTGCCTCTTCCAGAATGAGCAAAAACATTCACCTTGGATACCCATCCCATCAACTAGGGCACAGTAACAAGGAAGGTTGTGAGATAAAAGGGAAAGGGCATTATGACAGTTTAGCCATTTCTGGGAGGAGCAACCAGATAGCCACTTCCAATTAGCCCTCATTGTCCACTTCTCACCCTCGATTTTACAGAGGAAGACATGAGGTATACCTGGGCCAGTGGCACAACACAACTGGGTCAAGAACCCAGGTTCCCTGACCTCCATCCAGTGTTCTTTCCAAGACAACCCAGAACGAGAGAGAGGGGGGGGGTGAGGGGAAGGGGGAGGGAGGCAGGGACCTGTACTCACATCCACTCGGAAGTCTTCGAGACGTCGGAATTTGCCGAGGTATTCTTGAAGTTTGGGGTCAATGTCCAAATTTTTGGCTTTGGAATATTTCAAGAAGGCCCAGAATTTCTCCAGCCCATAGAGCTGACCTGTAGGGAAAGAGGAGAGAGGCAAAGAAAAGCTGGTTGGTGTGGTGAGAGGCTCGGAGGACAGTGAAGTGTGATGTGACAGACCCAGGACAAACTGGGGAGCAAGAGGAAAAAGGCCTAGATGACCAGGCTCACAGAGCTCCAACTCTGGCTCTCACCGGCTTCATAGTCTTTCATGGTTTCCTCCTGAAAATCCTTGAATATGTCCAGCCGGAACTTCTTTTCCAGGCCGTAACTGTAGTATCGGAAAAGGCACTCCAAACCATATCTATAGGAAAGCACAAATCAGTGAAACCAGGACTCAGTTTCTTCTTCTTAAAACGGAAACGAACCCTCGCAATAGATGAACAGGGAAATAGTTGAGCACAATGGATTATCAAGAAAATGGTGAATTCTTGCTAGTCTAAGTGGCTCCAACATTAAATCTTTAGTCTGCCAGGGGTCAGCAAACTCTGGCCAAATGAATAGCAGCCCCAACTACACCCTTGGTTTACTCCAATTCATTTGTGGAATGTTACTGCCTGCTTTCTTCTGTAACAGCAGAGCTGCGTAGTTGCAGTTGAGATCACGAAGCATCAAATATTTATTGTCTGTCCCCTTTCAGGAAAAGTTTGCCAATACCTGGGATATGCTTTCTGCAAAGCCATCTGACTATGCCAATTAGTAGGTCTGTTCATTTATCTGGTTCAAGTATCCCAATTGTAGGAACATGTCAGAGAAATGGCCAAAGATGCAGATTTAGATTTTACAGGTATACCAAAACTGTTCATAGCAGAATTATTCAATAAAATCTAAATGTCTTAGATAAGTGGTTAAGAAAAACATGATAAATCTGTTTGCAGAATAATATACGCTATTAAAAATTACAATGTAAATATTCACTCATACTGACAAATGCTTATGAGATACTGTCAAGTGGAAAATACACACTTCAAAGTGTTATATGTAGGATGAGCCCATTTTTGTAAACAAATATGTCAATTTTACATCTATGTATGTACACAAAGTTAAAAGAATATACACTTAAATATACTAACACTGGTTATCTTTGGGAGTTGGAACTTTTCAGGTGATCTTATCTATTATTTTTTAAACTTTCAAGCAAAAACATGTAACTTCTGTAAGAAGGCCAAAAAGTCAATTATCTTAACAACATGGAAAAATGGTCATGCTTATTAATGATAAGAAAGATACAGGAAGGCATTCACAGGATGAACTAAAAGACATGGAATATGGCAGAGCTTTAACACTGGATTGAGTCATGTTTTCCACCAGTTTCTTTAAGCATTTCTGTCCTTTTCAAATTGCTTGGAGAACACATTTTACTTGGGGAAAAAGAGAAGAGTCTAAAAAGTTTGTAAAATAGTAAAATACTGAAAATAACATAAGAACCTATTAGAATACTGATTAAATAAATTACAGTACCTCCATTCAGTGTAATACTATACAGACTATAAAAAGATTAAGAACGTTATTTATGGATGGATATGGAATGATCTTCAAAATATAGCATTAAGCAGAACATCAAGCTGCAAGAGCATATATAATAGAGGCCACCTTCTGTGTAAACAAAGAAGGTAGGAGACACTGCATAGGTCCTTGCTTACATGGGCAAAATATTTTCAGAAAGAACTCAAAAGATTCTAACAATATTGGTTGACTCTGGGAAAATGAAACAGATGTCAGAAGAAAGTGATGAGGACACTTCTTACTATATAATTTTTGAACTCTTTGAATTTATATTGATTTTCGAGAGGAAGAGAGAGAAATATAAATGATGAGAGAGAATCATTGATTGGCTGCCTCCTGCAAACCCCTCACTGGGGATTGAGCCTGCTATCCAGGTATGTGCCCTTGACTGGAATAGAACCTAAGACCCTTCAGTCTGCAGTCACCGAGCCAAACCGGCCTCTTTGAATTTTGAACCATGTGAATATATTACTCATTCAAAAATAATATTTTAAATAAAGAATATGACGTAGTATACATATAAGAGATCTCTAGTTACAGTTCTGGAAGCAGACCCACCAGGGACCTCTAATCACCTGCCAACCACCAGCCAGAGCCCCATCCTAATCCCGCTCACCTGTAGCCTTCTTTGGCATCCTCCAGAGACAGCTGCTTGAACTCCTCATACATCTTTTTGTTAAAGTGATCTCGGAGGAAGAAGGACCAAAATCGAAAGAGAGTGTTCATCTCCTGAGACTGGCCAATGCCCAAGCGTTTCCGCTCTGATGGGGGAGAAAGAAGGAAAGACGTGTCAGGATCAGGCTGCAGGTGCTTCAGAGGACAGATGGATCCCAGAGCTTAAGAACCTTGCTCATCACTTACTCCTTGGTCTTTCAGGAGATAGTTATGGAGCACTAACTACTCTGTGTCAGGCCCTGCTGCTGACTCTGGTTCTGGGCCTCACCAGAAGGAGGTGGGCAGGAGCTTCTGAACCAGGTCATCCTGGTCTAGCTCTCCATCTCAAAAGGTATTGGGCTCAAGTGCAGTTAGAACAAAGGTGTGAACAAATCATTTGTACATGCCAGCAAGTTATAGTCTTTATCCTTATTAGCATGATTTCAGGAGTCCTACAATATTAACAAGAACAAAGTAGTAATGATAAAAAATAGTACACAACACCAAAGCACAAGCAACTAAAGAAAAAAACAGATAAAGGTCTGAACCGACAATTTTCCAAAGAAGATATAAACATGGTCAACATGGAAAATATTCAACATTATTAGTTACCAGGGAAATGTCTATCAAAGCCACAGGGAAGCATCACTTTGTATCTACCAGGATGGCTATGATAAAGACAGACAATAACAAGCTTTGAATTACGTGGAGAAATTGCTATTGGGAAAATAAAAGGGTGCCACCACTTTAAAAACAATCTTACAGTTCCTCAAAAGGTTACACACAGAATTACCATAAGATGCTGCAATTCCACTCTTCCACACAAGACAAATGGAAATGGGTATCTACACAAAAACTTGTGTATGAATGTTCAAAGCAACAAGATAAAAAGTGGAAACACAAATGCTCATCAATGATGGTTTAACAAAACATGATATATCCATATAATAGGATGTTATTTGGCCATGAAAAAGAATACCAGTAGACTGGTGGTTGTATAAGCCTGGAAGGAGGTGGGGGATGGGACTGACTGGTAAGGGGCAGGGTTTCTTTTTATGGGAATGAAAATGTTCTAAAACATTCTGGTGATTGTACTGTACATTTTAAATGAGTGAATTATGTGGTTATGTAAATTATATCTCAATAAGGCGGTTATGCCCTAACTGGTCTGGCTCAGTGGATAGAGCGTCGACCTGTGGACTGAAAGGCCCCAGGTTCAATTCCAGTCAAGGACATGTACCTTGGTTGTGGGTACGTCCCTAGTAGGGGGTGTGCAGGAGGCAGCTGATCGATGTTTCTCTCTTATCGATGTTTCTAGCACTCTATCCCTCTCCTTTCCTCTCTGTAAAAAAATCAATAAAATATATTTTTAAAAATAATAAAGCAGTTATTACACACACGCATGCATGTAGAGGAAGAGTGAAGAACCAAGCATTTAGCAACCATGTTTTACTGAATGAAAAGGGGTTGGTAAGGTAATAATTATAATATTAAGATTGGTTTTGAGTACTTTACAGCTAACCTGACAGAAACCTACAGTTATAAAAAGAAACTCATGAGAACACCTAGAGCAGGTCTTTCTATAGACTATTGTCTAGACCAGTGGTCGGCAAACTGTGGCTCATGAGCCACATGCGGCTCTTTGGCCCCTTGAGTGCAACTCTTCCACAAAATACCAAGGCCTGGGCAAGCCTATTTTGAAGAAGTTTAAGTTTTTTACCCCAGAACTCCTTAAAAATGTAAAAGCTCAAGGGCTATACAGAAATAGGCTGCTGGCTGGATTTGGCACACACCATCATCAGACAACCTGTTCTCAAGAATACATGCGGCGGAGAAACCAAGATGGCAGCATAGGGGAACACCTAAACTGCTGTCTTGCACAATTTCAAAACTACAGCTAAAAGAATGGACATCATCCAGAACCACAGGAAAGCTGGCTGAGTGGAAATTCTACAACTAGAAGGAAAGAAGGGGGCTCACGGAGACTCAGAGGAGCTGCAAAAAGCTGAGGTACGGAGACGCACGCGTGGAGAGGACAGGCGGTGGAGTGCCTGGCTGGCTTCCTCTAGCGGGAGGGAGACGAAAACTCCCGACTGCACTGAACCCCAGTTCAGGGCAAGACTAATACAGGGGTAGTCTGGACTGTCAGAAAAAGGGAGGAGTGCATGGAAACTCAGGGGAGCCGAGAAAGGCAGAGGTCTGAAGGCGCATGCATGAGAACATGCAGAGAAGACTGCTGATTATGCTGCTGGCTTTCTCTAGTGGGAGGAAGACGGAATCTCCTGACTGCGCTGAAATCCAGTTCCAACTGCACCAAACCTCAGTTTTGGGTGAGACTCTGGGAAGCCAGACTCATACGGGTCCCTAGAGCGCATGGAAACTCAGGGGGGCCGCAAAAGGTAGAGGTCTGGAGGCACTTGCACACAAGTGAGCTCAGAGAGGGCTGCAGCGATTGCCGAGGGACATCAAGACGCAGGGGTCTCATAGGGCAGGGCTGACAGGAAGCCAAGGTTCTCTGTTTAGCTCTGAGACTCCGCCCCATCCAAGCCGAGCACAGAAGCTTTTGTAATTTTGCAAGTCTTGTCTCATAAGGCTGTCTCCGGCACAGAAGTTCTTCCGGCATAGACACAGTTGATCCTCACAGCCAATTGGCCTGGAGGTCAATTCCCCCCAGTGATACCAACAACAATCAAAACTTAACTACAACAAGGCTGTACATATAATCCACAAAGGGGTGGACCAAGAGTGTTCACCTCAGGTAACTGGGGAGGTGGAACTACTGGGCTATATAGGATACCTAGCCCACAAAGCTACTCTACCAACTCAGGGAAGCAGCGAAAATGCGAAGACAAAGAAACAGATCACAAATGAAAGAAATGGAGGAAAGCAAATGACTGGCTATAGAGTTCAAAACCACGGTTATAAGGTTTTTTCAAGAATTCTTTTGGCTTTCTATAGAAAAAATGGATAAATTTAGGGAGACCCAAGAGGAGATGAAAAAGGACCAACTAGAAATTAAACATATACTGACTGAAATAAAAAATATTATACAGAGACCTAACACCAGACTAGAGGAACACAAGAATCAAGTTAAAGATTTCTAATACAAAGAAACAGAAAACACTCCACTGGAAAAGAAAAAAGAATCCAAAAATGTGAAGATAATGTAAGGAGCTTTCTGGGACAATGTCAAGCATACCAACATCAGAATTATGGGGGTGCCAGAAGAAGAGCAAGAGCAAGATACTGAAAACCTATTTGAAGAAATAATGACTGAAAACTTCCCCCACCTGGTGAAAGAAATACACTTACAAGTCCAGGGAGCACACAGAACCCCAAAAAAAGGAATCCAAAGAGGACCACACCAAGACACATCATAATTAAAATGCCAAGGGCAAAAGACAAAGAGAGAATATTAAAAGCAGCAAGAGAAAAACAGTTACTTACCTATAGGGGAGCACCCATTCGAATGTCAGCTGATTTCTCAACAGAAACTATGTAGGCCAGGAGGAAGTGGCAAGAAATATTCAAAGTGATGAATAGCAAGAACCTACAACCAAGATTACTCTACCCAGCAAAGCTATCATCCAGAATTGAAGGTCAGATAAAGAGCTTCACAGATAAGAAAAAGCTAAAGGAGTTAATTACCACCAAACCAGTATTATGTGAAATGCCGAAAGGTACTCTTTAAGAAGAGGAAGAAGAAAAAGGTAAAGATAAAAATTATGAACAACAAATACATATTAACAAGTGAATCTAAAAATCAAGTGAATAGAAAATCCGATGAACAGAATAAACTGGTGAATATAATAGAATCAGGGGCATAGAAAGGGAGTGGACTGATAATTCTCAGGGGGAAAGAGGTGAGGGAGATGCAGGGAGAGACTGGACAAAAATTGCACACATATGGATGAGGACAATGGGGGGAGGTAAGGCAGAGGGTGGGGTAGGAACTGGGTAGAGGAAAGCTATGGGGAGAAAAAAAAGAGGAACAATTATAATAATCTGAACAATAAACATTTATTTAAAAAAATAGAATATATGCTGCCTCACACATACCTTTGGAGATGGACAGTGGACCACACTGGACAATGGCTGAGTTGGTAGTCTTACCAGAAATAGGAAAACTCTTGATAGTTTTTATATCAATAGAGAAAGAACAAGGTGCAGGCATGTTCTGAGTACCAAATTCTTTTGGCTTCCTATACTCCACCCAGCCCGAGTCTATTCATTCCTTCTTGCTATGTCACCTGCTTCTTGTTTTAAGATCAGAGAAAATAGTCACCTGGTCCAGCGGTCACCAACCTTTTGGACCTCACGGATCACCAGCTGGCAACCGCTGACCTAGTCCATCAGCACTTACACCCTGGTTCTAAAGAGCAGCCCCAGAGGTTCAGCGCCTCCCCATGCTTCTTACCATTAAGGCAGCGCCTACGATACTTGTGGTAGACGTGTTGTGTGAAGCCATTTTCCTTGAGCAGCTCATGGGAAGGATGCTGAAACTTGGGCAGCGACTGAGGGGTGCAGCCATAGCTGCCAACCGTAGGTGTCCCTTCGGAGGGGCTGGAGCTACAGAGGCCACAAAAGAGATAGTGTCACCAGGTTCCCAGAGCAGCGGGTCATCAGGTTAGCAGGGACCCCTCTAGTTTCTTCCTTCAGCCAAGACCTAGCCTCAAAGGGCAACAAACAAGGAGGCCCAGGTACTGTGTTAGGTCCTTGACTTATATAAATGACTTGCTCTTTGTATCAACTCTCAGAGTTTTACAAGGAGGTCACTTAGGTTCATAGAGATTGGGACACTCATCCCAGGTCATGAAGCTATTTAAAGGCTGAGATCTGCACAATGCCCAAACCCAAGCCTTTATTTAACTATTTGTCCTGAATTAATCCCATTATGAGCTATAATGGGTTAATCCACCTACATTTTTTGGAAAACCATGTCTATTTTCAGTCCTGTACCATCTTTGCAGGAAATAAGAGTACACAGGCCAGTAGCTCTCAAACCTGGCTTTGGAACAGAAAATACTGGGGCTACTTTACTAAAAATAAATAAAAAGGAACCTGGGCCCTAACTCTAGACCAGCCCAGGAATCTGTATTTTTATTCAACTACCTGGCTATCCTGAGAACCTCTTAGAACCTGGTCCTAGGAGAAGTGACACAGGTGCTTTAGAAAGAAGCCTTCCTCTTCTCAGGCCCTGGATAAACCTTTCTAGACCACTCATGACTTTTTTACTTAGATGAAGGTCCCTTTCTTTAATTTTCTTACCAAAGAGGTTCTGTCTTCTTGGTCCCATTGATCTTATGGCTCTTCCACCCACCTCAGTCAACCTGGTCTCTCCTCCCCACAGCCCCGCACCTGATGGAGGAAGTCCGGGGCCTGTGCTCTCGGGAATCCATCACCCAGCCCACATGACTCTCCAAGGGTGGGTTGGAGCTGTGTCTTGTCTTCCTTTTCCGAGGCATCTGTAAAGGTCAGTCCAGGAACTTGTCATTTATTGTATTCATACAAATGTGAAGAGCATCAAGCACTTTGTACGATTAAGATTCCCCTCCTATGTGTGTGTCATTGAACAGTTTACAAATTATTTTCAAAACTATTCTCTCACAATGTCCACAGTAGGAGCTGATATGCCTATTTCACGAAAGAAGTTGAGGCTTGGGAGCGAAGTAATTTGCCCAAGGACCTGCACCTCGTCAGTCCTCCTTGGGTCTTATCACGGTCCAGGGGGATACCACTCCCATCGAGTTTATTTTGTAGATGTGGTTACTCAGCCCCAAGATGGACCCACCAGCCTAAGAACACAGAACAGGTGGGGGATCTGGCACTCTCTTGGTCTAGACAAGGCTGGAAAGAGAAGCAAAGCACTGGAGGCAGTAAAGTGGGTCTAAGACTCCTGGCAGCCAGGCAGGAGCCCCTCACCTTGGCATCTAGGGTCCGTCCTTCCTTCACCACTGGGTAAAACCGTGACGTCTGGCTTGAATCTTTGAGCTGCGGTGTCCGGGGAGTGCGGGGGGTCCTGGCATTGCGGTAGTTTGGCGACTCTGGGACAGTGGTTGGTAGAGAGCGGGCAATGGTAGAAGGCTCAGGAGCACCAAACAACTTGTTGGCCAGGGCATCAGTGGGAACTGCAGAGGCAGAGTGGGGTCAGCAAGCAGTGGTAGACCGTGACTGTCTAGACCCTCCAACCCAGGCCAGGAACCCAGTGTCACTCCTCACCTTGTTGGAATCGGGGTGGCCCGGGGGGGACCTCCTGGTTGGGATCCACAGGGGGCTCAGGGGTTAGTGTGTCAAACTGCTCCCGACTGATCATGTTGACTTTCTTGAAGTTCTCGACTTCTTGCTGCAGAGGATACGAGATGGGTGGAGAAGGATGTTAGTAAGAGGACTGCCCTAGCCTGTTTAGGAATCAAGACATGCAGGAAGTTGGAGAGGGCAGCTCCCACGTCCACATACGTGGAAATCTGGTCCCCAGGCTCTCAGCTGCCCCCTCACCATTCCTCAACCCCAGTTACCTGGGCACAAGTGTGCTAACCCAGATGGGGCTAGTACTTGCCCAGGCCTATATGCAACAAGACAGATCAGTACTCCAGCTCCCCAGGAACTCAATGCAGACTCCCCCGAATCTCTTCCTGCTACTCTCCCCTCACCTCCACTAAACACACTGCTACTCACCACATGGGCTCACCATATACCCACTCTATAAAAACTACAACAGAGATTTTGACCATTTCCAAGCAGCAATGATTTTAAAAAGATCTTTTCTCCATCTTCCAAATCCAAAGTAAGCTCCTTAAAAGTAAAAGGAGCTTTTAAACTTTTACAACTGCCTAAGTATTTAAGAATAAAAATGACAACCTCGTCCTTATTCTATTTCCCACAAAATTGTCTAGCTGACTATTATGACATAAATATGGATATTCAGTTGGCACAGTAACCATTCCCCACACTGGCAGAGTTTACAAAGTGTTTAACATCTCTTTTCGCTGTCAATGTCTCAGTAAGGTGTCAATTATCACCCCCTTTCTTACTGAGGATATTGAGGTTCTGTGCCCAAGGTCACAAAGCTAATTAGCTTTCTTTCCCCCATTAGTTACTGGCTCTCAGGCCACACCCTCACTGCTATGTTCAAGCTTACCTTGATCTGGGAGTACTCAGGTTCGAACTTTGAAGCCCACAGGTCCTGCTCATAGTAGTTGAGTCCATCGTTAATGATCTTGGCCAGCTCAGCGCTCATCTTGGCACGGGAGGTGTGGTTGCCTGTGCGGTCCCCCCCTGGGTGCCGGCGCATGTAAGGTGGCGTCTGAGTGACAATGAGGATCTTGTTGACATCCCGGTCATCAATTTCATAGTCTGAGTCCTCATCAGACCAGGCGGTAAAGGTGTTCTTCCGTCCATCCATCTGCTCCATCTCCTCGTCAAACAGGAAATCCAGTTCCTCTTGCTCATCCTGATCCTTGGACATCAGCTGCTGAGAGGGCAGTTGCTGAGGCACAGAGGTCTGGTGGACTAACCTGGGCTCCTCTGACTTCTACCACAGGAACAAACCAAGAGGAAAGAGAATCACCAGGGTGTTAGTCCCCAAACCAAAGAGGGTAGGAGAGTGGGGAGGTAGATAGAGCAAAAGTCTGCTCCTGGAAAGGGGAACAGCAATTTCAGTCTTAGAGTGAAACACTTCTCTAACAGTGGACTCAATTTGTACTATTCATATATTGCTTTACTACGTATTTCTACAGCAGTCAGATCCCTCCTTCATGTGAAGAAGGGGAAGGGAAACTATAGCCCTGAGATATTAAACAAGGGTCACAAAGTCACTGGCCATCAGCAACAGGAGACCTGTGTTCTGGTCCATAGACTAACTCTACATACATCCCTCTTCTGAGGGCCTAGGCGACTTATACAGGTGCAGTGAGGAAAAATTCAGGGAAAAGAACTTAAAATGCAGCCCCAGGGATTTAAACAGGACAAAAAGAACAGTAAGCATCAAGGAACTTGGGGTACTGCTGCCAGAAGCTGCATGATCTCATCCTATATAGGATGCCACTCAGAAAGCATACAGCTAGGATTGTCCTGAGGGCTGGTCACCACTGACAATGGAAACAGCCACATCAACCTCCCGCAGTTACTGGTGACACACCTTGAGCTCCCAGCTTGCCTGAAGTGCTCAGAGGTCCATGTAATATCCCTCCAAGCACTCTAGCCCGGCTCCTAAGACCCAGGGTGAAGGACAGGCCTCACCCACCTTGGGTCGTGCTGGGGAGGGCCGAGGCCTCTTCTTCACTTCAATCCAGTTTTCGGAATCCAGGTCAGGCAGGCTGGCAGACAGGCCCTTGGGCAGTGTCTTTAGATTGCTGACCTCCTCCGTTTTGGTTGGCACTGGGGTGACTGCACGAGGAGAGCCAGGCGCCGACTCTGAAGGGTGGAAAGGTAAGGTCCTCATCACTCCAGTCCTCCTCCTGATGACAGCCCAAGGAGGACTGCTGGCCAGAGGACAAGAGTAAGGGGAGGCACCCATATGCCCGCAGGATGCATACCTGTCTCCTTCTGGTAGTGCTGGCGGGGCACAAACTCAGGGCAGTTGAGAAGCTGGGAGAAATCGGTCTGGGAATAATCCACTATTGGGGGACCAGGAAGAGGCCATTTTTCGGGTTCCTCCCTCCTGCGGACTTTCTCATCAACAATCTCCACCACCTTGCTGTCTTTTAGGGCCTGCAGGGGAGAAAAAGAAAGAGGATGCAGAGGAAAGACTTGGATAGTGACTGTGCCCACACGAGCTCAGAGATGAGTCCAGTGCTGGTAAGAGTATTAAAACACTGGCCCCATCTTCCACGACTGGTAGACAAGTGAGATTTTCAAACTCATAGGAGGTACGAACATGAGAAATGCACCTGCCATTCTACATCCAGTAATATGCCCCAGAGAAATGCCTGCACAAACAGGTGACAATATGCTTGCACAAACAGGTGACAATATGTATAAGATACAAAGAAAAAGCCATTCATAGCAACATTGTGTATAATAGGAAAAAATGCGGAAACTTCCTAACTTGCCACCATACAGGCAATTTAAATTATGGCTCATTCATTCAAGGGAACACTACTCAGTAAAAACAGCTTCACATGTGCTGAGGTAGAAAAACACACAAAAAACAGGTCTAGGTCACTGAGCCCAAGATCCTACTGGTGTTTAAATAAAAACATACAAATATAAAATTTTCTAGGATTCATAGGTCAACTTTTGCAGATGTTGTCTCTAGGGAAAAAAAGTCAAGAGTAGAGAGAGGAAGAAAGTTTTCTTTTAAAAATCTTTTAAATGGGTGAGGAAAACATTTCAACATGTCACAACATCCTCTGTTGCTGAGGCTAGGGAAAGAGGCACTCTCACGTATGGCTGGTGAGAATGCAAAAGGCCCAACCCCTGGAAAGAGAATTAGGCAACAGCTAGCAAAATTACATATGCATTTGCCCTTGAGTACAGCCATTCTTCTAGAAATTCATACCAAAGACACATGGCAAAACTATGAAAAGATACATATCCAACTATAAAAGGGATGGAAGAGTATCTTTCTATTCTATATCACTGTGCTCTTAGATCTAGTAAGTGAAAACATAAAACAAGTAGAGAAATACATGTGTCAGATATTACCACTCATCCAAGAAAGAGGAATGAGACAAATACAAATGGAAGCATGTACTTATTTTTTTAAGAGAAGGATTCAATCAGGTCACCTACAGGGTAACACATGAAGATGGACCACAGAATTAGACTACCAGCATTTTGCAATCCCCAGTGAAATAACACGCAATGATCATCATTAGAAACTTCTATCATAAGAGGGAAAATCAAATTATCTCTAAATTTAAACTCTTAAAAAAAAAAATATTTTATTGATTTTTTACAGATAGGAAGGGAGAGGGATAGAAACATCGATGAGACATTGATCAGTCGCCTCCTGCACACCCTTTACTGGGGATGTGCCCGAAATCAGGATACATGCCCTTGACCGGAATCGAACCTGGGACCTTACAGTCCACAGGCCGACGCTCTACCCACTGAGCCAAACTCTTGACTGACTAGGGGGAATGACTCAAACCTGAATCTGATCAGGCCTCTAGATTACCAATTTACAAAAAATTTGGAGCATAAAACATGTTAAATGACTACAGTGTCCTATATGATATACAATGCATTTTATTCAAATAAATTACAAGGAAAAACGGGGAAGAGAACACATTGGTCTCATAAACTGCTCAAAGAATATTTTTTCCATTGATTTTTAGAGAGCAGGAAGAAGAGAGGGAGAAAGACATCAATTTGAGAGAGACACATCAATTGGTTGTCTCCTGCAAGAATCCTGGGCGGAGTGGGGGGGTGGGGAGGTTTGGACCTGCAACCAAGGTACATGCTCTTAACCAGCAATCACACCCGAGACACTTTGGTGCTTGAGCGGACATTCTAACCATTGAACAACGCCAACAAAAGCAAGAAATTTTTTTTTTATCAATTGGAGGTTTGCAACTGACCAAGTATTCGGTGATCTTAAAGAATTTTAATGCTTTTACATGGGATAATGATACTGTGATTAAATATATTTCATATATATATGTATGTTGTTGTTTTTTTACAGAGAGGAAGGGAGAGGAATAGAGAGTTAGAAACATCAATGAGAGAGAAACATTGATTAGTTGCCTCCTGCACCTTCCACTGCGGATGTGCTGGCAACTAAGGTACATGCCCTTGACTGGAATCAAACCTGGGACTCTTCAGTCCACAGGCCGATACTCTATCCACTGAGCCAAGACAGGTACTGAAACATGGATGAAATGTCAAGTTACCTAATGTTTCCTTCAAAGTAACCTGGGAGAGGAAACAAATTGGGGGGTTGAGGGAATAAGACTGGCCGTAAGTTGCAAATTACTGAGGCTGGGTGATGTGGGTTCATCACACCATCATCCACTTTTGAAGCTGTTAGAAAATTTCTATAATAAAAGGGGGAGGGAGGGAAGGAAGAAGAGGCAAGGAGAGAAGCTGGGTAAGCCTTGGAACTGGCAGAAGTAGTCAAATGGGGGTTCTTCCAAGGTTTCCTCCCTTGGCCCAAACTCCAGCTTTGCAAAGTCAGAACTATCTCCCCGCCCCACCACCCCTCCTCAGCCCCAGAAGACATACCGCAAAGATGAGTGAAATGTCAGTGGTAAGGGCCTGCACTCGGTGGAAGGAAGCAATAAGAGTGATGGGAAGGAAACCGTCAGCATCCATTTTCCGTCGTAGGAAGAAGTCGCGCTCTAAATTGTCCACGCTGAAGTAGTATTCACTAGGTGGAGGGAGAACAGGAATGATTGCTGCATTATTTACAAATATGCCTTTCCTGTTCTGCTGTACACCCAGCGACCTCATACAATCTGACTTCCCTCTGTAGCCCTAGTGTACATATGACCGTCTTAAGGACTGAAGGAAATGTAATCGTCTCCTGGCTCCCTAATCTTCAGTCAAACCATTCCTTCTGCCCTTCAGTCCCTTTGCATGCCTGGCAAACTCCCTTCTTCTCTGCTCCTGAAATACCTATCACAGCCTATGTGCCATGATCTATTTCCTTGTATGGCTCCCTCGCTAAACTAAAAGACAATATATCGGAGTGGACAGGAGCAAAGGTTTTACAATCAGCAGAAATGGACTCAACTATGTGTCTTGTCACTTACTAGATGTGAGATACTGGGCAAGATACTGAGACTATTTGCTCATCTATAAAATGGAAATAAAACCAGCTCAGAGGAATTAAGTTGACAATTGCAGATTTAAATAAGAGAATGCCTGTCAAGCAGTTAGCCTCACCAATAGTGAGGACTTAATAAACGTTTGCTAGATTCTGGCAGTGTAGCCATTACAAAAGGACAGAGGGGGGTAGTCTAAAACATCTATTTGGTTAGTGGTAACCTGTCATTTTTTTAAGGTAAGTATGGTACCACTGTACTGCTGTACTAAACAATAACTTGATGAACAACTAGAAAGCTGGTGCATGAATTTTGTGCATGGCGGCGGGGGCTGGGGGCGGTGTGTGTCTCCTCAGCCCAGCCTGCACCTTCTCCAATCTGAGATATCCCTCTCACAATCCAGGACTGCTGGCCCCCAACTGCTCGCCTGCCTGACTTCCTGATTGCCCCTAACTGCCCTTCCCTGCAGGCCTGGTCACCTCTAACTGCCCTCCCCTTCAGGACTGGTCACACCTAACTGCCGTCCTCTGCAGGCCTGGTCCCCCACAACTGCTCTCCCCTGCAGGCCCAGTCACTTCCAACGTCCCTCCTCTGCCGGCCTTGTCACCTCTACCTGCCCTCCCCTGCAGGTCTGATTGCCCCCAAAAGCCCTCCCTCATAGGCCTGGTCCCTGCCAACTGCCCTCCCCTGCTGGCAATCTTGTGTCCACATGGGGACAGCCATCTTGTGTGCTGGAGTGATGGTCAACCTGCATATTACTCTTTTATTAGATGAATAGAGGCCTAGTGCATGGATGGGGACCAGCTGGTTTGCCCTAAAGGGTGTCCCGGATCAGGGTGGGGGTTCCCTTGGGGTGGGAGGTGGCCTGTAGTGGTTGTAGGCCAGCTTCGCTCCCCCGGCCACCCAAGCAGAGGCCCTGGGATCTGGAATTTATTTATCTTCTACAGTTGAAACTTTGTAGCCTTAAGCAGAGGCCAAGGCAGGCCAGGACTACAGAAGCTTGGCTTTCCCCATCGCCGGGGGCAACCCTAGCCTCATGCTCTCTGCAACTCTGTGGCCACCGCCATTTTTGTTGGGATTTATCTATCTTCTATAATTGAAACTTTGTAGCCTTGAATGGAGGCCTGGGCCCACCAGGATGTGTGGAAAGCTTGGCTTCCTCTATCCCCAGGGACACCCAAGCCTCCCTCCTACTTGCTCCATGGCCACAGCCATCTTATCTTGGTTGGGGTTAATTTGCATACTCGCTCTGATTGGCTGGTGATTGTGGCTTGTAGGTGTAGCAGGGTGATGATTAATTTGCATGTTATTCTTTTATTAGATAGAATTAGCTTACAAAATGAGAGAAAGTTATCTTTCTTAGCTTCAGCCAGGGCAGCAACCGAAGGCCTGTCCAGTCCTAATCTGCCCAGCTGCCAAACTCAGGCAGCTCATTAACCCCCATCTCATCTCTCCAGAAAGAAGACTCCATCCACTCACATCTGGCGCTTGATGTAGTCTTTGAGCAGCTCCTGGTCCACACTGTAAAGCTCAGTGCTGCTGACATTGTCAAAGTAGTAGGTAATGTTGTTCATATACTTCGGGGTTCGAGGACCCTCTGCACCATCAAACTTTCGGTAGCCAAACTGGTAGTCAAAATGGGCTACAGGGAAAATGGGTGCCATGAGGGAGAGGTAATCTCAACCGACCGCCCCTGCCGCACTCCCTGGGACATCCCGGAGCCCAAAGGGGCCTCACGTACTTCGAGCGCCACCCCGGCCACGTCCGCGGCCACGACCACGCCCCCGTCCACGGCCGCGGAAGGAAGCCCGTGCCCCACCAGCCCCATCACTCTTCACACTCGATGTCTCATCCTGGTCGGGCCAGGCAGGCTCCGGTTTGGTCTCTGGTTGCCAGGCTGAGGTGGGGGGGGCCACAGGCACAGACACGTAGGTGGCAGGCTCAGACCCTGTGAAGAGAAGAGAGCTTTGGGTCAGGCCTGAAGGTGACCACCATGACCAAGTCCTCCACAGTAGGTGTCACATACCTTTGATCTCCCCGCGGTTGGCAGGTATGTGTCGTGGCTCTGGTGGGCGAGCAGGGCGCGAGACCAGTTTCTCCCTTGACACTTCAGGCTTCATGTCTATTTGCAATGGGACCCACTTGTGTTTGTTCCCTGGAAGATGGCATAGGCACAGAAGGGCTTGAAGAAGGTCCCTATCCTTATCCAGCTATCCTTATCCCCAACTTTCTTCCCCTGTCCAGGGCTCTAGGTCTGAATCACAATCTGGTGACGTTAGGCAAATTCCTTTCCCATCCTGGACCTCACTTAGATGGACACTCCTGGGTGACTCTCAACACTGATTTATCTATGGTTGCCCTTCTGGAGCCAGACACATGGTTGCCCAAAATCAAGACTGCACTTTCCAGGTTCCCTTTAGACTTGTGCCAAAGTTCTGGCTAAGAGAGCTGAGTAAAAGTAGTCAATCCCAGGTTGAGTCCCTAAAAGGGAGCCACTTTCCCGTTCCCCTTCCTGCTAGCTGGAGAGGGCAACAGCAAACCATACTGGATGAGAAGTGCCAACACACAATAGCAAGATAAAAAGGAGTCGGAGTTGCCATTTAGGCCTGCCCTACTTACACTGAGGGGTCAGATGAGACAAAGAAACTTTCGTCTTGTTTAATCACTGTTACTCTGGATCTCATTTAGCGCAGCCGAACTTATGCCTTAACTTTAGTTTCAGCCAGAGCAATGGAAATCTCCCACAGGAGAGCAACACGTTAAGAGACACAAGGAAAACTTCAGAAAACTTCACCTGCATGTGCACAGCTAGAGCCCCACTGATCAGAAGAGGGCTTACCAAATGCTTGTTTAATAAGAGAAGGATCTGACAGACTGATGCCAAGTGAGACTGCTGACCCAGAAGCCTATACCAGCCATCCTAAGAACTCTTGGGCCCCTGAAATTCCTCTGCCCCTTCACAGTGCAGCCCTGCCACCTTCTTACAAGCCCCACTCCAAGTCACTCACCTTTCTTCTTCTGACCCCCTCGCTGGCAGTCATCATCCCCATTCTTCTCCTCCCCTGACTCATCCGATTTGGTTTTTGGGCTCTCCTTACTATCGCTCCCTTCTCCTTTCTCCTGTTCCTTCATGTCCTTTTTGGGTGGCAGCTTACGGGCAGGCTGAGACTTGTGGGACTGTGGCTACAAATAGGAAATAAAGTAACCGGGAGGTGTGGTAAGTCTGTGAGTCTCTTGAGATGGACAGAAGGGAACCCCATCACTAGAAAGACAGGACAGAAGTAGCTGAAGCATGCGATGGCAGGTTGGGCTGGATGCATTCTAAAGGTCCTGTTTTCAAGCCTGATGCTTTTATTGGGAAGCGTGGTCAAACAGGCAGCAAGTGGGAGACAACCTGTCTGGCTGGCTTTTTCAAGTCTAAGTGAAAGAGACAATCTCTAGGACCAAGGAACTGGGATTCACAGAAGCCAACTATTTATTTACTCCCTACAATAGGACCACATCCAGGTAGTTTGTGGGATGGAGGAGATGCTGGCTTTCGGCCTGTTAACACTAACCGTGTCTGCAAACTGAAGGCCAGCGGCCACCATTAGGGAAGGACTTAGACCGTCAGCCTATAATGAAAGCCAGGGAAGGAGAGGACTGACTAGGAGCCCCTCCTCTGCTGAGACTAGAGAGAGCTATAAAGCTCCCGAGCGACGGATACCTGGTCAATGTCCAACCACCCTCTGGCAATCCAAGTGTAGTGATAAGAGAACATAGGTTCTGGAATAAGCAGCACACCTCACTTGGCCATCCAAGGCTAGCAATTAACCTCACCCAGCCTTAATGGTCTCATCTAGAACATGGGAATGATTAGAACACCTACTTTGGAATCACTCTGAGGGTTAGTTGAAATGATGAATATAGACAGCAGTTGGCAGTCCCTAATACCCAGCCAGGGCTTACATGATGACGCGTAAGATAGTTCAGTGCTGCCAAATGGTACTAATCATTCCTCTTAAGATAAGACCTGAAGCTCTGAAAGCTTGAAAAGCCAAATATGTAAATGTAGACAGAGTTCCATCCTAGCCCTCCCTTTCCTCAGACTCACCTGCACACTCTTGTGGGCTATCTCTCCAGGTGTGGGCCAGTTGATTGCATCTCCAAAGTCACCAACCTGTAAGGCACATTCTATGAAGGCTCTGGGATGACCCTGCCTCTGCCATTTCAACCTCTCGCCCAACGCACAGCTCCATCAGAGATCAGAGGCCAAATAAGTCTTTCCACCAGGACCATCAACACTGGAGTCCCAGAAAGGGTTCCCCTGCTATTTAGAGAGAATCCAGAACTACCTGGCAGCTCTGAAGCACTCAACTAGAACAGTGTAGAGGCTACCCCACCCCGCAGGAAGACTCCTTGGGTTGCCTACTCCCATTCCTTACCTTGCTGCCTTTGCGCTGTTTAGGAACTGCTGCCCTCACCACCTTTGCTGGAGCAGAATGTTCTGTAGGAACAAGAAGGGAGAAATTATTATGCAGAGCCTATGGGAGAGGGCCACCACCAGCTCCTCACACCCATCACTACTCCCACTCCACCAAGCAACCTGTAGGCTCCCAAAGGAGGAAGACACGATAGAGTTAAGGACGCGTGCTCTAACACCAATAACAATTTTACCTTTATGAAGAAATCATGGAAAGTGAGCTCATAAGGACATTCAGCAGCCAAGACCTCAGGAACTTGACTCTTTTTGAAATATATCTATATATTTCATTGATTTTTTTTTTTTTTCAGAAAGGAAGAGATAGAGTTAGAAATATCAATGAGAAACATCAACCAGCTGTCTCCTGCACATTCCCTAAAGGGGATGTGCCCGCAACAAAGGTACATGCCCTTGACCAGAATTGAACCTGGGACCCTACAGTCCACAGGCCAACGTTCTATCCACTGAGCCAAACCTGTTAGGGCAGGAACTTTACTCTTGAAGTGGGAACGTTCTCACGGCCCTAACCACTTAACATTCTAGAAATCTGTGTGTGAGCAGATCAGGGCTAGTAATCACGAAGAAGACAAAATAAAAGTCCTAACTGAGCAATCAAGAAGTCCAGGGACCTCTTTCTAAGCCCTCACATACCAGGGCCAGAACTCAGTCCTCAATGAGCGCTAGCCAAATAGGAGAGTTAGCCATTCAGGGAAAATTCTGTCTGCCTTCCAAGTTCCCAAGGAAAAAGTGAGATCCCATTTGACTTAATCATTCTACCTTAAGGAATTTATCCTTAATGATTCAAATTAGAAAAGTGTTTAGAGTCACGTACAAAGATGTCCTCCAAAGTGCTGTTTATAATTGCAAACCACTAAAAACAACCTACATGTCCGACAGTAGGAAACTGTCTCAAAGTTTAACAATTTTTATAGTCATTAGGAAGATAATGATTGCTACTGATATGAAGAGATAAATAATAAATGAGAAAAGATACAATCCTATTTTGGTAAAACAAAAAATGTGCACATGCACACATACATAGTAGAAACTCTGGAAGGAATGTAAGTAGTTACAGAGTTAAGTAGTATGTTTATAGTGATTTATTTTTGTTTGGCATTCTCCAGCAGTTTCAAAAATGATAGATATGAGTTTTTAAAAATAAAGTGTGTGTGTGTTAAGGAAGTGGATCTGGTCCCTTCTACTCCTACACTTGTTTTCTCAACACAGTTCTCTGAAGGGTTTCTAAACCCTTCCTCCCCCAGACAGACCCACGGGGCTCTGCTCACCCACTTCTCTCCTATCACTTTGTCTCCATTGCTGGCCAGCCACGCCAGGGCAAGAACTGCCCCCAGTCTCTGAGGAAAGAAAGTTGCAAGGCCAGTCTCAAAAGGAATGTTCTCCTTGATCAGACCTATGTTCCCTTAATGAGTAGAGAGAGTGCTGCCTTGGCTCTGTGAAGTCACTGCATTCTTGGCTTCTACTCCACCATTAGAGCCACTGGCCCCTCAAGACTCTACACACCTCTGATATATGAAGCCGGGAACCCCAGCCCCACAGCATACCCCAGCCCCAGTGCTGGGAGTAGAGAACCAGAAATCTCAGTGCATATAAGATGGAACTCTTAGGCCCAGAAAGCTCCTAACTCCACACTGATTCCCTTACTAATCTTGGGTTGATACAGCACCTTGACTATGCTGTTTCGAACCAGGACCCTGGCAGAGGCAGCCATTTCATTACAGGATTAGCTTTCTCGATTATACCTGAGCCATGGTGGTAATCCCTCCTCCTGGCCCCAATACCCCTTGCATGCTACCAGGAGGAAAAACATCAAGGGCTTGCAATATCAAGTTCATTAACAAGTTGAAAGAGGGAATCAAGTTCAGTGGATGAGTTATTCCTGAAGACTTTCTGGGAAAAGGCAAGGCAAAAATTTTCAGGTCATTGTTCCTATCTCTTAATAAAAACTCTTTCAAAATTGAGAAGTCAGATCCTATGATCACCCTGCCTGATATTTTGTTCAGCAAGATCACAAAGGGACATGGTAGTGAAAGTTCAGTCTCCAGTAAAGGCGAGAGCCCTTCTGCCACTGAAAGACTCCACTGATTCCCTACTGCCCACCAATCCCAAGATGAAGAGGAAGTGTGGCCAGTGTGGACATACATGGAATATTCCTCAGTTTTGTGAAGTTTACTGAAAATGCCCCATTCCTGTCCCCAAACCCCTAGCGGCCTGCTCTTGTTCGGTCCCCAACTAGGGTGTCAAGCTGCCCCTGCCCCAAGGAAGAACTAAGTCCCATAAGAGACCCAAAAAAAGCACACTAAGGAGAGAGAACTACTTCTGCCTTTAAACACTATTCCTAGATCTGGTCAAATCCTGGGGGCCTAGGGAAACCCAGAAAGGCTCAGATGAGCGGCTGCCCAGCCCTGTGGGAAGATGGAAAAAAGACTAGGTTTACTGACTTCACTTACACATCCCTTTCAGAGTCCCCTCCCAGCCACCTATCTACCTTTCCCAGGCAAGCACACATGCGTCCCCCATGGGGCCTGGAATCTGAAAGGGCTTCCCATAAAAACCAATTCTTTGCACAGGCACCAGCCCCTCCATCCATCACCTCTGAATTCTGAAACTTGCATAGTCACCCTGACCCAGTCAGTGCTCAGGAAACACTGAAGTCACCACCCTGTGCCTGCCTAAAAATCAGCTGTAAAATGTTAGAGCAGCAAACAGGACAAAGTTCTAATGCCCTCTGCTTGCAGATAGGGAACTGAGGTCCCCAAAAGGGAAGGGGCTTCCCGAGGAAGAGCCAGGATGGGAGATGGAAGTCTCAACACGAAGTCAACTCCCTTTGTTCAGTGCTCCTTCAGCTCACCAGAAAGCCTGTGTGTCCACTGGTGGGAGAAAGGGTCCCAAACCTTCCTGGTGCAATGTTAGGGCACTACCCTGGGATTCCCTGGCAAACAGGGCTACTGAGGGTAGGGAGAGGTTCTCAGGTAGTGAGGGAGAAGTGGGGTGAGATGGGCCATACATGGGGACTCCATTCTACATGGGGAGGAAGCTGAAGACAGAGGCCATCAGAGTGTCTTCATCCTTGACTAAGTAAGGGAAGTCAGGAGCTAATGAATACCTGGAGAAGGACAAAAGCTACTTTCTGTCCCATAGGCCCATAGTCAGCCAGGAGCCAGCACGACTCTAGTTCCAGGGGGTCCAAGGGCTTCCTGAATCCTCACATGGGTCTGTGTATTAGATGCAGCACAACTTCCATGTGCGGGTGTTGGGGGGGGGGGGGTGTGGTATCCAGCAGACTTTTGACAATCCTGTATCTGCACGGCCAAGTCACTATTTTTAGCTAATATTATTGAGAGTGGTAGGAAGAGGGGAGCTAACCACTGAAGCTAATGCAGGATGACAGGAATCAAGAGGGTAGGTGGGAGATGGGGCTGGGCAGAGAAGGGTTAATGAGTGAGGTGGTGGGAGCGAAGGGCAGTTTCCCAGCAAAGTGGGGGAGTTGACCACGAACTACTAAGATTCTGCCTTTCTATACCTCAACTTTCAAGTCTGTGACACCCCATTATTCAAAAACTGATTAGGGAAGCAGGACAGCCAGCCCTTTAGCACACAGACTGTTATGTGATGTGCTTGGGTCAGAATCCCTGCATACTCTACCCCTTGCAACTCCCGTTTCCTCTGCTGTAAAACTGGAGTCTTACTTTCTCACAGGGCCACTGTGACAGTTAGATGAGCAGTAAAAGTGCCCCAGCACACAGCAAATGCTAAAAATGCAACGGACTCTGAAATTCTGTGCAGCAGAAAATCCACATGACTTCTTACTTCCCCAAAACTGTTGTCTCATTGGTTCTAGGACCTACCCCCTGCCGCACCCCGTACCACACACAGATAAAATCCATGGCTGCTCAAGTCCCTTATAGAAAACAAGAGTACGCCTTCATTCCCCATGGCACCCGCTTCCCTCTGGCACCTAGGACCTGGGCTCCCCTCGAAGCCCCGCCCTCATCTGGAAGGTCATCCGGAAGGATATCTGGTCTAATTAGCATATCATGCTTTTATTATTATAGATGGCTTAGATCAATGCATACAGTTGGCCTTCTGCATCTGCAGGTCAAAATAGTACGGGTATTTATTGAAAAAAAAAATTCATGTCTAAGTAGAACCATGCAGTTCAAACCTGTGTTCAAGGGTCAAATGTAAATGCTAATTAAAATTCAAATGCCAAAGGAAGTTTAATATTTTTTAAAAATATATTTTATTGATTTTTTACAGAGAGGAAGGGAGAGGGATAGAGAGCTAGAAACATCAATGAGAGAGAAACATCGATCAGCTGTGTGCTCGAACCAAGGTACATGCCCTTGACCAGAATCAAACCTGGGACCTTTCAGTCCGAAGGCCGATGCTCTATCTACTGAGCCAAACCGGTCAGAGTGGAAGTTTAATATTTTTAAGCTATCCCTATCCTCATCAGTAAAGAAACCATAAAATAATCAACATGAAAAGAATCAGAGCATGTGTGAAAAAACTCTTGGCTCCACTCACTGATTCAGATTACAAATGAGCCCCTTCCCAAACCTGTCTCTTCTTCCAGACACTGCGCTCCAAACACAGGCTGAGTTCCAGGGCAGATTTCCCCAGGAAAGAGGGAAGAAAGAAGGGAAATGTACCACAAGTCCCCAGGGAGGCTTTGGTAGAAACCTCCGCCATGCCAGAGGAAGGAAGAGCATACGGAAGGCCTAGAGTTCCCTTACAGTTGAAATTTAGTCACTCCATTTTTTACTCAGCACAGAAGAGGAATAGAGAGCCTTAGTCTCTTTTAGTCTACAAAGGGGCTAAGCCCATTAACACCTGTTACAAAGCCAGATAAAAAGACAAAATGTTTCCTACATTACCTTGTTCCAGAAAGATCCTTAAAGCTGACCTTTTGAAATAAAAACTATTCAGAGGGACCAGATCTAGAAGGTCCAAGGAGCAAGAACTTGGTCAACCAAGGGGAAACAAACTAATGAAGGTTTTTAGGGAGTGAGGTAGACAGGAGAATCAAACTCGTCAGTCAGATTGTGGTAAGAATTGCCAAGAGGGAGAAGCTGGAACTGAAACTGAGGGAACAAGTGTGGGTGAAAGGTGAGACAGGTCTGGGCTAAGGAGAAAGCATATAGGCCTGAGAGTGGTGGCCTGAGAGGACTACTAGATTTCAGGCCTTACTGCCAGGGGAATGGAGAAGGCCAAAGGTTTATTTTGGGGCTGGCACCAATCTCCTGGAGATTGGCATCTGAAAAGGCTGAGTTTACCCTGATTGCAAAACACACACACACAAACACACATACACACACACACTTACATGTTGGGGAGCAAGAAATTAGTTAGGCTTTACTTGAGTTCACACTCACCCACCTGCTGCTGCCCCATCCCCGGCCATTCAGTCGACCTCCTTGGACGGAGACCTCAGAGCCCTTGCAGATCCCAAGTGCCCCTAGCTTTCCTTTAAGAGTTCACTGCCTGGTTACATACCTAATCCCACCCTGCCCCCACCCTGCAATCCTTGAAGGCAGGAACTAGGCTGCTTTCCCAGCAGTAATCCCAGTGTCTAGCGCAGGGCCTGGCAACACAGCTGATAGCTGTTTAATGAATGGCAAGTTCACACACTTCTCTCTGCTACAGCATCTCACACCAGAGAAAAACAAGGGCTTTGCTTCCCAAGTGCCAATTCCTGCGGCTGTGGCCTCAGCCCTCAGTCTTCAGCAGGGAGCCCTCCCCAGGCTGAAGTATCCTAAGCAATGCTAGAACCAGCCCCCACACCTGCCTTAACTTAGATCACCTGTCACCCATGCTGGGTCCTGGCCAGATGCACTCATCAATTTTATCACCTGGGGATACTATCTACCACCCCCTCCCTGAACCTCACCTTCCTCAACTGAACAAAAGGTGGTAATATTAGGTCTTGAGGTATGAGGAGGGAGAAGGCAAGATCTCAACCACTGAGACTTCTCACCAAAGCAGAAGAGATTCTAGCAACAAGCTGTGGTTGTGATAACATTAACAAGTGCAGATAATATGTACTGAGCACTTACCAGATGCCATGCCCTGTTCTAACATGGAGTTAGTTCCTCTAATTGGTCTCATTTTACAAACAAGAAAACCAAGGCACATGGTGCAAGGGTGTTTTTTGTTTTTTTTTGCCAAGATCATAGCCAGCAAGCGGTAGAACAGGATTTGAAGTCAAGCAGTCTGACTCTAAAACTTGTGTTCTTAACAGAGAGAAGGGTCCAAGTTACCTCCTCAGAGTGGCCAACAGAGCAGGCACTCAATGGCAGGGCTGCAGAAGTATCATTCTACACACTGGGGAAAACCAAGGCCCAGGCAGAGAAACCTAATGTCACAGAACAAGGCAAGGGACACTCAGGATTGAATGCTAGCAACCTGACAATCCTCTTCTCCCCTACCCAGAGAGGACAAGGGACATTGTCACCAAGAATACCCAGCTCAAGTCCCTACCTCTCGAACCCCAGGAGCCCTGGGAGGAAAGGAGCATCGCTTCCAGCTCACCTGACATGGATTCTGCCTCTACCCTCTGCCTGAGCTGCAGTCCAGACCCTGATTGTGGAAGACAGTGGAACAATCAAGGGGAGGTTGAGGTGGGCAAGGAAAGGAAGTCTGGGTTACATCCCTCACTCTTTTGCTCCATTCCAAACAGCCTAGGGCAGAGTCTGAAAAGCCAGGGGTATTTTCAGCTGTCATCCAGCCTGCGGATGGGGTGGAGTCACAAAGAAGGAGCTCGGAGACCACAAGCCTTTCATCCCATCCCCACTGACCTAAGCAGGAACATTCTACCTCAGAGCAAGAGGAATGTCGGGTTAACCCTCCTCACCTTGGTTACCAGTTCTCCCGCTGCAGTTGCTGTTGCCACCAGTCCTCAGAGGCCTCTCTGCCCAGCCCTCCCGCCACAAATTGCGCCCCCCTCCCAAAGACCTGCAGATGAAACACAGGAGGGGGCTGAAGGGTGCTCTTGTGGGGAGGGATGGACAGAGAGAAGGAGAGAAACCTTCAGAAGGTCAGACCATCTAGAGGCTCCACTTAAAAGACCAGCTGAGCCAGCCCAGGACTGCAGAGTCTATGCCTCTAGGCTTGGGAGGAGGGGGCAGGGCTCCAATCACATGATGCCACCCAGTTAGGACCAGGACCAGCTCCAGTCAACTATCTTTAGCCCCTGATGACCCAAGCAGCCCGGTGTCCACACTCTCCCTGCAGACATAGACCCTGCTGCCCTCAGATGGCTGTGACTACCCTCAGTGCTGGTACCAGTCCCTAAAGTCCTACCCAAAAGCTAATTGTCACCACAGCTGAAATAGATCAGCAGCCCGTGAAATCCCTGGCCTCTTAGGTGCCAGCTCCCTATACCAGGCTTTCCAAACAGCACATTTGGTTCTGTTTAGAAGAGTAATAACCATAACCACCTTTTATTGGGGGCTGAATGTATCAAAACTGGCCTAAGTTGCTTTCTATGTATCATTTCACTAAAATGCTTTAAAACAAAACCCACTATTATTCTAGCTAAGAAAATGAAACTGAGGGAAAGGGACTTGCCCAAGATTGCACAGTATATATACATTCCATGTGACATTATTCACAGATTGCAGGGTAAACCTTCCAAGGAGGTCCTTCCTGAATGTTCAATGTTAGTGCGGCCCTCCAAGCAATTCTAAATTAAGTTCCAATTCAGCCTATAATTTGGGGTCTTCAGAGCACTCACCATCCCAAAATAGATGCATGTGTGTATCCTAACCCACTAATCAATTACTGCGCACATACTAGGTTCTAGCAAGGTACCAAAGCTCTTTACATGCAGTAGCTCAGTTATTTTTCACCACAACTCTAGGAGGTAGGTGTAATGATGATTCCCAGTTTAAGGGGAGAAAACTGAGGCTCAGAAAATAGGCTATCTACCTTGTTCAAGGACATCAAGCTAGCAAGTAGCAGAGCTAGGTTTAGAAACCCGGTACAGCCTGCCCACAACCCTGGACTTGACCAGCTTGTACCATTCCTCAGTGAGAATGACTGGGAGCTCCATAGGGTAGGGAATCTTTCCTACTTGCCCCCTGGACCCTGTAATCCAGGATTGCAGCCTGTGCATGGCAGGCCCACAGTAAATATTTACTGAAGGAATTTACATAGGTATGGGTGCTCCTCAACTTCCCAGAAAAATTCTCTTCTTGGAAGGAAAGTTATTTGCCTCAATACATCATGACCAAGCAGCATGGCAGCTTTGGAGCGCAGACATATGCTCTGACCTGAGTTGGAACCAATGTGCTTCAATCCAAACACCAGGGGGCAGCTCTGGGAAGTAGAGGTCACACAAGACAGCACAAGGACTACCCAGAGGTCCCAGACCATACCATAAATCACCAGGTTGGCGGACACCTCGGGACTAGGAAGTACAGGCACCACTCTCAAACATAGCGTTGCCAGAGACTCTGCATTTTCAAGAAAAACAAAAGTAGGTATCCAAGAAATTTCCTGCTTTCTAAATGCTGTCAATAAATTATCATTGAAAAAACCCCTGCTACATACCATATTCAGTCTGTGGGCTCTCTAAGTCAGGGGTCACCAATCTTCGGATCTCGGACCACTGGTTGGTGACTACTATTCTAGGAAGGCCCAAGGGACAGGCCAGTCATCAGGCGGCTGGGCCCTGACTTCAGGAACCAGTCTCTCAGGAAGGTTCCAAGGCACAGGCAACGTTCTGCTGCCCTCCCAACCTCATTATTCTGAGCAGAGGCTGCTGCCCTTAAACTGCTTTCCTGCTCTCCCTAGTGATCACCCACAGCCTCGGGTAATGCAACCTCATTTTTTAAAACCTATATGTAGGGCATTCTCTGCTGGAAGAGGCTTCTGGGTCCAAGAAATTACTCTGGATTATTTAGGACAGGAAAACTGAGGCCCAGGAAGGACCAGGCTGTGCCCAAAGTGACCTGTGAATTTTTGTGCAGTTGGCACTGAACATTGAGTTTTTGCCTCCAGATCCAGAGCTTTCCCCACAGGTAGGAAAGCCAAGTTCCCTCTCAACAAATACGTTCTGTGCACCATTACACCCATGCAGAGCGCTTGGGGCAGGGGCTCAGGGACCAAGTGGTAGAGGAGCTGGCCCTCTGCTTGTTTTTACTGATTTCGGTGAGAAAGGGAGAGGGAAAGGGAGAGAAACACCAATGATGAGAGAAAATCACTAGATCAGCTGTCTCCTGTGCACCCCCTATAGGGGCTCGAGCCCACAAGTGAGGCATGTGACCTGACCTCCTGGTTCATAGGTCAAGCTCTTAGCCACACAAGCTGGGCTGCCCCTCTGTTTTTAAGAAAACTGACTTCTCACCCTATCTGGTTTGGCTCGGTAGATAGAACATCAGCCTGTGGACTGAAGAGTTCTGGGTCAGATTCCCAGTAGGGGGCATGCAGGAGGCAGCCTATCAAAGATTCTCATCACTGATGTTTCCCTCTCGGAAATAAAAAGATTTTAAAAAATCAATAATACATACAAACACACACACGAAAACTGACTTCTCACTGGAATACATGACAGAAAAGGAGGGGTGTGCTGCATGAAGTGTATCTGGGGAGCAGACCCCACTTTCATCCCCAACTTGACTTCCACACTTCTCCAGGAAAGGCTGGACCTCAGCTCTCTCTAAGCCCCAATGTAAGCTTAGACTAGCTATGTAAGCAATGTAAGCAATGACTAGCTATCTATCCTCTGTGTGGCAGTGGGTACTCTCACTAACCGTTTCTTGCTCTCTGGACTGAACAATCTCTACAACTCCAGACCTGCAAGCCAGGGACACTTGGTTACCAGAACTCCAGAGATAGAAGGGGCTTGCCATTGCCAGAGCAGATGGGGAGCTAGAGGTCTTGGGCAGAGACTAGTTCCCTAAATCCAGGTCACCCAGGCTGGCCTGGCTCTCCAGAAGCTCCTGATTCAGTGCCACATGCGACATCCCAACGGGAAAGGAGTAAAGTCCTGGACATTATGGATGTGGAGACAAGAGCTGCCCCATCTGCAGACTTCCTAACCCTGCTCACAGAGGGCAGCAGGCACCCTATTCCACACACCCTTCCTTCCTCTTTAGAAAATGTAGAGGGGGTCTGACCCCTGGCTCAAAATGCACCGCACCACCATTTTTACAAGGCAGCTAGGTTAAGAAGCAGGACAGGACAGTTGAACCACATGTACTTTGAAGTCAACTCGAAGAACTTCTCAATACCAGCCACCATCAAATAAGTAACTCACAAGGCTGGTGAGATGGTCAAATATGAGCCACTGCTCATGCTGCCTGTAAATTGATAGGCACCAACTAGGCCACACAGGGTAAAGGCCAAGCAAGCAGGTTTGTGAGGAAGCAGAAAGGCATCTTACATGTAAATTCTTAGAAGAGTCAGACTTAACCTCTGGTTTTCTGAAACTATGAAAGGGGTTCATGATAGCTGCTAGTGCATAGGATTTAAGCAGTGTAAATCATAAACACAGAACTAGCATAAATGTATGGTAGTATTCTTTTTGTCTCCTTTGAGGCAATACGTGATGCTAAAAATAAGTAAAAGGAGAACTGCGATCATAGCAAATAACTCGAGAAATCCAATAATAAATTTCAGACAAACAGCCAGTAATTTATTAAAAATAATTATGTCCCATGAAATATTTGAGATACCTTATACTATATAATTATTGAGTTTATGCAACCTTTGGTGCATTAGGTTTTTTAATCTTTACTAAGGCTATTCCAGTTCTAGAGGAGACTCAGAGGCTAAATGACTAGCCAAAGGAAACAAAATGTAAAGCTATCTGCCCCCAAGTACCTGCAGGCCTCTCAGCTCTGCTAAATCTGGCTACTTTAGGAAAGAAGGGCCATCGCCCCATGCTCCCTGACAGTGGGGTAGTAAATAGGAGCCGCAAACTGGATACCAGTCGTGTGCAGAACCTACAGCCCCTGCTGTGGGGGTTGGGCAAAAATTCCCACCCAGGTGTCTTCGGTTTCTCCATTCAGAGGCCTGTGGTCAGGACAGAGGGTACCTGTCATCTCATGCTCATTTATCACTCGAACCACAGCTTCAAATGAAGCCAGCTTTCTAGGCTGTACTTCTTACACCGTTAGTGGATGCATAGATTCTCATTTTAATCTTTTCCTTTTATACTTAAATTTTTTGGTATTAAATACTTAAGTTTCTTGAAGAGAAGTAAGTGGCAGGACCCAAGTCCCTGTGCCACTTCATTTCCCACTCAGCTAGAGTTACTGTGCAGAAGTTGACATATTTAAAAAAAATAAACCACCCTCACTTCACAGCTGTGAAAACCCAGATTGATGAGCTGCAGGCTTGCAATACCATACTTCTGCAATCTAAGGACACCTGGGAGGGTGGGGAGCTCAGGGGAGAGGGGCAGCCTTGGTTGAAATGCAGATTTCTATCTTCCCCCACGCTCCAGAAATCAGGTTGGGGAGAGGGACAGTTAGACTACCCGCACGCAGCTTTAACAAGTTTCCTGTGCAATGCCGATACCAACTGATGTTTGAGACCTGAGCTGACAATGAGTGAGAACACCAGGAAGAGACCCTCGTCTCCAGTCTCCCTGCTTGCAGATAGGAATTACCAGGCCCACAAGAGCAGGAGGTAACGTGCTTCCATTACACAAACACAAAGAGCAGCCAGGAAGAGTGCATGAGGAGCACATCCCTTCCATTTCTCCACAACAAGTCCAATTTTCAGCATCAGGAACCAATACCGCTCAGGTCAAGAAGCCACAAGCTGCGTGTCTTGACGGATATGAGGTCACAAAGGATGGGTCTGGGATGGGTTCAGGGTTTAGTTTCACAACAAGCTCCTAACTATGGCAGTACCAGCGGGAGAAGAATGAAGGCTCTGAAGAGACTGTATGTCTGCCTCCACCTTACAGCCAAAGAGCCTCTACTCTTACCACAGGCCTTTTTGCTCACCCAGTGCCCTGGGATCTGGGTCCCTTAAATAAGAATAGTTACACTTACTAAGCATTGTCAGGCCTTCTGCTGTAGGCTTTTGTGCATTAGGTTTTTTAATCGTTACAAAGGCTATTCCAGTTCTAGAGGAGACTCAGAGGCTAAATGACTAGCCAAAGGAAACAACATGTAAAGCTATCTGCCCCCAAGTACCTGCAGGCCTCTCAGCTCTGCAGCAGACAAACATAGGTTCTTTAGGTTCCCAAGGGGCTCCAGCTCCCTACAGAGTAGCCACTGGCACCAGAACCCACTTCTCTAAGCCCATCAGCTCACCTGCCGGCTGAGGATAACGGCACTCAGCACAGGGGAAGTGGGGCAAGCAGAGCCAGGAATCAAAGCACTGGCTAATTAGACCGGAGGTCATTCCATATGAAGCCCGGGCCCCAGGTGCCAGGTGCCTGACCCTGGCAGTCAGTGCACTCCCACAGGAGGAGCACTGCTCAGCAGAAGCCCCGAGCTGGGCTCGGTGGCAGGAGCCTCACCCATCTCCAAGGCAGCGCTAAGGATGTCCGACTGCTGGCTTAGACCTGCTCCCAGCCTAAGCCAGCAGTCAGACATCCCTGAGGGCTTCCAGACTCCTAAGAGGGCACAGGAGGGGCTGAAGGGCAATTCCCTCCCTCCCCCCACAATGCACGCATCCCATTCACTGGGCTTCTAGTTCCAAAGAAAATGCTCTAGCCACCTGCAACCCAAAGGCCAGGGCTCTGGCCCACACCAAGCCTAGGAGAATTGTGCTTCCTCCAGCAGATGAGAAAGGAGAAAGGAGAGGATAAAGGAAGTGCAGAGCTATATGCAGGACAAAGGGCAGGCAGGAAAGGGGAACAGGAGATGGGAAAAGGGTTTTGTATAGGCTCTGTTTTGTTGGGGGAGGGTGAGCACACACAAGGGGAGGGTTGAACAAGAGCATAAAATCATCTATCTAGGTAAATTACCTTTGTTTACTCTTGATGACCATGGCAAATCAGCTCATAAGGTACTTCCTCACCTAACATGGCACCTAAGTCTCAAAGAAAAAAAAAGTTTGAGGTAGGAAGGGTGGATGTTGTCCTCCCCATATTACAGAGTGTAGAACTGAGGACACACAGCGAGTTTCCTGACTTGCCCTCAAAATATCAACTTGCTTTCTGAGATCCCAGCCCTGTGCTCTTGCCAACCTATCATGAAAGTTGACTATCATGGGCAAACTTGGCTATTGAGAGGTCTGTGTGCCAGGCACTGGGATAGTGATGGTGAACAAGACAGTCCCTATTCTCTGAGGGTTCAGTTTATATAAGGGCTTTAAACTGAAACTCCACCTGTGACTGGTTGATCTTGACTGCCTGGGATCAATATGCAATATCAGCTGTGGGCAGAAAGGACGCAGCTACAAACATATTTATATTTGCAGTTTGGCAATGACTGAAAATGCTCAACATGTCAACTATTTAACCCACATGTGTACTGTGAGTATATAGAGTGGGTAAGATTGCCAAGGTTCCAGTCATGAAACTAGTAGCTGATATGAAAGCTGACATGGGTAGTGGTAGGTTCAATGGAAACTTCCCCTCCAGGATTCAATCTGTCCTCATCTCAGGCAAGGTCTGTAAACTCAGGTCCAGGGTCTTCCAGAAGGATTAAGGCGAGGCCCGAGAAGAACAAGGTGCAAACACAAGTGAGAATTATAGAAACAGATGCCTCTGTGGAAAGAGCACTGGGCTGGAAGTCAGGAAAACAGTCTACTTTCCCAAGGTCAGCCTGCATCACTCAACTACACAACCAGCAGGTGAGTGGTACAATAATCACGGGCCAGGGCACAGAATCCAGGCTCTGCTACTTCTACAGTGGTGGCCTGGGTTTCTGTAAATAGGAATGTTTCTAAACTGATGGACTGTAGAATTAAATGATTGGATCATTTGAAGTGCTTGAAAAAGTGCCTCCCACATAGTAAGCACTCAATACTTGTTAGCTATTATTTCTGAAGTATATAGATATCTCCAATATCTCATTAAGGCCACTGACAAAATTTTCCATCCCTATTATGTATCTAGTCCCGGATGTCTGCTTAGTGCCCCCTCCTCTCCCAAAATCATTTTGATCAGCTCATCAGTAAGGCAGAATAGTGGGAGGGTGGGCTGGCTTTCAGGAAATTTAGAGCATTTCCTGGCAACACCTCCATTTGAAGAGGCCTTCTTAGGGTCTGTCAATGGCTGGCCCAGTGTGTAGGAAGGGAGTGGGAGAGAATGGGGGAAGAGAGCTGAAGGCTTTTGTCTAGAGGGCCAGGAGCGACACTGGGTCTGCCCTGTCTTGGAGCTTGTTCTGCCAGGCCAAGACCTCTTTTAGTCTATATGCCTGCAGCACCACCACTCAAAGGGGCTCCTGTTTCTTTCTCCTTGAAGGAACAAGGTGGAATGAAGTGAGACTTAGCATGGGTATCACGAACCCCTTGATGCCACCTGGGAGACGATCTCAGTTTCCTATAAAATGAAAAGCAACCAGATGGCTTCCAAAGCCCCTTTGGATTCTGGCAGATCTCAGGAGCTGCCACCTTAATGGAGAAATGCCAGTGATGATTCAAGTCAGGAGGGACCAGAAAGCCTAGAGTGTCGAAGAATATACTAGACCAGTGGTCAGCAAACTCAAACAGCCAAATAACAGTACAATGATTAAAATTTCTTTTGAGAACAAAATTTTTTAAACTTAAACTTCTTCTAACGCACTTCTTCAAAATAGACTCGCCCAGGTCGAAAACCGACTTTTGCACATGGGCCACAAAGTTTCAATCACACTGTACATGAGTGCCCACACATGGTATTTTGTAGAAAAGCCACACTCCAGGGGCCAAAGAGCCGCATATGGCTCGTGAGCCATGGTTTGCCAACCACTGTCCTAGAGCAGCTACAAGCCAAGCTGCAGCCAATGGGGAACTTTTGCAGCCTGGCATTCCCAAGCTGCCAATGTTCTCCTCACAACCCTTTTCCCAGGCTCAGCAAGAGGGTCTCCACGCAATGGACGAACTGCTGTGTCTACAGCTCCTGGAGAGAAAGGCCAACAGAGTTAAATACCTTTTTGAAACGTTTATGAAGCTACTACTGAGCCCTCAGTATTATTTGTCACTATGCTAAGTGCCTCCCTTGCAATACCCTAATTGAAAAACTGATACTTAACTTACCTTCTTTTTACTCTGACTTTTTCTCTTATTAGTTGTGCTTTAAAGGGGAAGGCGGGGAGAGAAGTGGCTTGGCCACGTTTTAACCCTGACCATGGGCAGGTCCCTCTATCTCCAAAAGCCTCTGGAGAACTTTCTCCACAAAAGGGAGCCTACTACCACCCACCTCAAGGGCACTAGTGAGATATGATGAATAAGTAAGTGGTTTGTTTTGTAAACTCTTTTGAAGTCTTGAGGGTTATCCCAAAGATAGTACCAACTCTTTCATCCCAAGGGTTTGATGAATAAGATTAGACCCCAGGGGGAAAAAAACCAAAGGATGGTGTCTTAGAATCCTCAGGTCTCCCACCATCTGGGACAGGGCAAAAGTGCAAAAACCGAGTCACCTTGTTCCTGGAACAGGCCCTTCCCAGAATGTGGAAACTGTGCTGCTGGGTGCTGCAGTGATTGGAGGGAAGACCCCCTTCCCTGGATCTACCTAGTCTTCAAAACCCCAACCACCAGTAAGCCGGCCTTCTGTACTTGAAGGCTAATTCAAGGTCTGCTGTTCATCCCCAGCCTTCATATGAAGAGGCAGGAGGTGGGCAGCAGTAAGCTAGGGATACCTAGAAGGTAACTCCTTTTTACGGGCTGAAAAACAAAGGCCCAGATTTGGGTGGGGGATGGAGGGATGAAGCCAGGCTCCCACAAATCTCAGACCTGCTAAGGAATGAGGTTCTTGCCACAAAAGGGGCCTGGTGTAAAGTGCACATGTCCCTGCACCAAGGGGGCAAGACTGTTGGACAAACTATCATTTAGAGATTTTAAGTCCTGACCTCCCCATTCCCTTTCTGCACCCATGCTAGCCCAGCTGGTTTTTCCCCCAAAGCTGGCTAGCCTCCACCAGAACGTCTGGTGGACTTAGGGGCAACCCAGGACAAACACATGTACAGGCCTTTGTCTACCTCCACTGGTTTCTTCTTTGTACTTTGGCTACTTGCAAACCCAAGAGTAAGCTCCTGGAAGGCAGCTGGATGTGATGGGAAGAGCACTGAACTGGGTATCAGGAGAGGAGTGCTTGTTCAACCACATCCCAGGATGGCAGCCTCCGTTAGGAACTTTCCCTATGTTGGGCCTGCTTCCCTCAGCAAAGTGGTATGTGGGGCAGGGGGGATGGGCCCATGGGACATGTAAATTCTGAAATGGGCTCAGAAGTCTCAGATCAACAGCCTGCAAGGGGGAGGGAGAAGGAGCAGTCCTCACAGGCAACAGAACTGGGTGTGTCTGTGCCTGCACTCCCAGGGAAGTAGTGTTGGCAAGCTCCTTCATCTTTCTCAGGAAAACACTTTTCCCCCAAAGTTGCTTTAAGGTGACAAGGTAAGTGCCCTTAGAAGCCTGTGTTTCTTTCCCTCTTGTTTTTAAATCCTCACCTGAGGACACACTTATTTAGAGAGAGGAAAAGAGAGAACACTGCTTGGTTGCTTTTCATATTTTCCAATTAGGGATTAAACATGCAACCCAGTATGTGCCCTGACTGGGAATTAAACCAGCAACCTTTTGGTGTACAAGACGATGTTCAACCAACTAAGCCACTCTGGCTGGGCAGCATGTTAATAAGTAGGGAAAATAAATATATAGCTCACAAAGTATAATCCTACATTTTCAAAATATGTGTACATATACATGTGTGTGTGTATGTGTGTACCCACACGCACAATCTAGAAATGTGCTAATAAAGCAGTCACTAGCACATGTGGATACTGAACACTTGTAAGGTGGCTAGTCTGAACTGAGAAGTGCTTTAAGTGTAAGACACTAAATTTTAAAGACATATCACAAAGAATATAAAATACTAGAGGCCTGGTGCACGGGTAGGGTCCCTAGGCCTGGCTGGTGATCAGGGCCTACCTGTGGGGCAAGAGGGGCCACCACCTTGGCTGCCCAATCACCTGCTCCGCCATCCCTCCGTGGTCCACTCTCATTGGGGCCGTTGGGGCCATCGGGGCTGGCAGCGCTGCAATTGCTGATGTCCACCATGTTCCACCCCACCCCCTAGTGGTCAGCGCAAGTCTAACTCCTGGTCAGTTGAATCCTTGCCTATGGGGACAATTTGCATGTGATTTCACTAACAATTCTTATAGTTGATTATATGTTGAAACAGTATCTTGGGTTATATTTAAACTAGAGGCCCAGTGCATGAAATTCATGCATGTGGGGGGTGGTCCCTCAGCACGGCCTGCGCCCTCTAGCAGTCCAGGAGTCCTCGGGGGATGTCCAACTGATGGCTTGACTTAGGCCAGTGGTTCTCAACCTTCCTAATGCCGTGACCCTTTAAGACAGCTCCTCATGTGGTGGTGACCCCCAACCATAAAATTATTTCCGTTGCTACTTCATAACTGTCATTTTGCTACTGTTATGAACTGTAATGTAAATATCTGATAGGCAGAATGTATTTTCATTGTTACAAATTGAACATAATTAAAGCATAGTGATTACTCACAAAAACAATATGTAATTATATATTGTGAAATATTTATTTCTAATTACAAATAAATGAAATTTTGTCTTGAATCGTGGTGTAGCATGGGTAACAGTTTTCATATGACAACAGTAAACTACATTGCTACATTTTGTACACCGAGGAATGGTATGTTGGTTCCTAAGACCATGGGAAATAGTTGTTTTCCAATAGTCTTAGGCGACCCCTGTGAAAGGGTCATTCGACCCCCAAAGGGGTCGCGACCCACAGGTTGAGAACCGCTGACTTAGGCCCATTAACCCTGTGAGGCCAGCTTGTGGCTGGGCAGCTCTCCCTCTGGGGGAGCACACTGACCACCAGCAAGCAGCTCCTGCATTGAGCGTCTGCCCCCTAGTGGTCAGTGTGTGCCATAGCAACCAATTGTTCCCCAATTTGGTTGATTTGCATATTAGCCTTTTAAAAATATGGCTACCAAAAATTTAAAATTACACATGTGACTTGCATTGTATTTCTATTAGGCAGCACTGGTCTAAAAGGATATGGTTGCTACACAATATTAATGGTAGTTGGTGGGACAGATTAGAGAGATCTGTTCTCTTTGTTAAAACATACTTGGACATCTTCTACAATGAACTGGTATTGTTTTAGTAAGTTGAAAAGATTCCCCCTTCAAAAGAAATTAAAAGGCCCAACAAACAATAGTGTTTCCATCCTGCTTTGGTAACCCAGAGATACCCCCTAACCCCTTCACATTGGCTTGGAGGCCACCCCTGAGACATCAGAAGGTCAGCGTGGCTCTTTCCAGCAGGCTGCCCAGGCCTGACAGAGGTGAAGAGGAACGAACATTTCTGGGGGAAGAGAGGCCAGGGCTCGGCTCATACCCACTCAAGAGTGGTCAAAGGAGCTCAGCTGGGACCTCCAGGCTGGGTCACCGGGGGCCCAGAGATTCCTGCTGTCTAAAGGTTTGTGTGGAGTAAAATAAGACAGTCAATGAAGGAGAAGCATCACATGATCGCACTCATTGGGGGATAATAAAGAACATTAAAAACTGATGAACAAAAGGATAGATACAGAGACAGTAAAGCTTCGAACAGACTGTGAAATTACAGCAGGAAGATTAAAGTTAGGTGAGGTAGATAAGAGATCAATCAAAGGACTTGTATCTATGCATATAATCATAACCAATGAACATAGACACTGGGGGGTTGGGGTATGCCTGGGAGGGAGGGGGGGCAATGGGGAGATATGTATAAAAAAATTAATTAAAAAATAAATAAAAAATAAAAAATAAAGGTTTGTGTGGGACTTTTCTGGTTGGGGTTTGTATACTTCTGTAGTCTGGGAGAATGCAAAGCCAGATGACAAATAAGGCAGGAATTCTAAAGGCAGTCTGCTATTGGCTGGAATCCCAGCTACTTACCAACTACTGCTCAGCCTTGAGCAAATTACTGAACCTCTCTGAACTACTGTTTTCTCCTCTGTAAACTGAGGATCACAACTATGGCTATAACCCATAGGGGTGTAGTGAAAACGAACCAATAAAATGAATAAGGTGTATGTGATGGCTCAGAAGTTTGATAATTACATGAGAAGTGGAGAGTCTTGATGCAGTCTTGCCTGGCTCCCTAGAACGTCGGCCCTTAATGGGTAACCTACCGCTGAGATAGATTCTAGGACACTTGGCTAAGCCAGGGACATGATAATGGCACATTAGCAATGGATGAGCAACTGCACCCAGGAGCAAACAAGTTGTGAAAAAACGAAGACCAAGTCAGAAGAAATGAGAGAACAGGCCTGAAATCAGAATTTGGATCCCTACATTTTCATCTCAGGCAGCTTGCGCTGACCACTCACTCCCCCAGCCTGCCCATCCTGAAGATCTGACTTGAAATAAAAAAGCCAGCACACTTTCTCACAAGAAGTCAGGAATAGAAAACAGTGACATAAAAAGGCCAGGTCAGGCTCATTACCCAAGCCTAGGTTCCACCATCCTTGCTCCAGCTCCTGCTGGTACCCCCACACTATTCACTCACACTGTCACTCCAACTCCATGCTGGGGCATGGAGCCTGGGACAAGCCTGGGGAAGGTGGTCTAGGCAAGGAAACACCAACTTCCTTAGTTCTGGGGCCAAGAGACCGAGAACCTGGAGAATAAACATCTGCCTGCCTCAGGCCACCCTTCTGATTAATGGGCACAGTTTGACAAACTAAGCTTCTGGACAGTTTTTTTTTTTTTTTAATATATATAGGAAAGAAGAGTGGGCAGGCTGACGCTCTAGCCACTGAGCCAAACCAGTTAGGACAGCTTCTGGACAGTGTAAGAAGAGACAAAGTAAGAAATAGCAACCAGAGAACTTCTTCAAGTGGCTTAGCTCAGCGTGGGGGAAAGCTTTAAAAAAAAAAAAATCAGATTCAAGTCACTATGCCATCATCCATTCCTTTCATCTCTTTCCTGGACTATTGCAGAAGCCTCCAGTGAGGTTCCCCTGCTTCCTACCTGGCCTCCTGCTGCCCGGACCCCAGTCCAATCTCAACATAACAAGAGTAATTCTGCAGAAACAAGACCATGCCACCTCTCTCTCTGTTTCCAGAACAGGACCCAAACTTCCTAAGCGAGCTTCCAAAAGCCTCTGGCTTTTCTGCTTTTTTGAGCTCCTCACCCCTCTCACACAGGCCTTTATGTTCCCTGGAGAACTCTAAACTCATTACCGCCTAGTATTTGATGTCCCTCTAAGCTAGAATGCTCATCACCAGGCTCACTATCTTGGATCACTCTTAGGGGCATTACTCCCTGACACCTTGCTTGACAGAAGCTGCTCCAGTCAGTCAACCTCCTCTCCTCCCCCTCTGCAACACTTTTTTGTCGAAATGCCTTTGTTTCTTTCACAAAGCACTTACCACTATCAGAAACTGCCATGTAGTATTAAAGGTGGCTGCAAATACACTTCTATGGAAAGGCAGGACCCATGTCCCCTGCCCTTCACTCTGCAGGATCTGTAACCTCTATCAACAAAATATGGTAAAAGTGATGCCGTGCCAGTGTGCAGGCCCAGGACCTCAGGATACTGATGGAATTTACTCCGTCTTTTGAAACACCCTCCGAGAGCCCTAAGCCATATGTAGTACTACCACTCGAAACCAACATGCTGGGCACTCCAGTTCCAGCTGAAGTTAACCTTTCAGCCACCTCTGCCAAGGTTCCAAACATGTGAATGAAACTGTGGTGGACCTTACAGATCAGGACCCCAGCCACCTTTATACCACTGCTATGTAGAAAATAATCACTTGGCTGAGCCCTGTCCAAATGCTGACCCACAAATAAGTGAATAAAATGGTTGTACTAGCTCTTGGGATGATTTGCTAGGCAGTTGATAACCTTGTTGGTTTACTGTGCCTCCCCAATAGAATGTAAACTATGAAGGCAGGCCCCTTCAGTCTTGTTCACATCAGAATGCCATGGTCTAACACTTAGTAGGTAATTTAAATGTGAGATGAATGACTTTCACATTGGTGGCAGTTAAGTTACTTCCTTTCACACAAAGGGTATGCTCAACCCCTGGTGGTTCTCTAGATAAGCCTGAGGTCTCGGAATTCTCAGTTTCTTGAGATGGGTCAACTTCCCTTCTACTGAGATAGTTAATACTTTGACCCTGGCCTCCTGCAGACCTAGGTTCTAAACCTCAGGGCCAGAAGGTGGGTCTTAGCAACCACCCAACTTAACCATGTACAGAATATGTCAGAATCTTCTCAATAATATTCCTGCTAAAAGATGAGCCACCACTGTCTCTACACTTCTGAGGGAACCCACAACCTTTTGGGGTAGCCCATCTTAGCCCAGCATTTTCTAGAAGCCCAGGTCAGAATGCCCCATGCCTAGGTTGAAGAATCCCATAGCCTTTGCCAAACTCTTGGGGATGACACTCTAAAGTAGTGGTTCTCAACCTGTGGGTTGCGACCCCTTTGGGGGTCCAACGACCCTTTCACAGGGGTCGCCTAAGAACATCGGAAAATGCAGATATTTACATCTCGATGCATAACAGTTAGCAAAATTTCATGTTTGGGGGGTCACCACCACAATGAGGAACTGTATGCAAGGGTCGTGGCCTTAGGAAGGTTGAGAACCACTGTTCTAAAGCCAGTGCAATTGGGTGGGGAAGACAATCCCGTTAGATGAAATTTTCCTCACCAACTGCAGTCTTGATCTCCAATTTAATATATCAAACTAAATCCTAGTGGGAAAGAATCTTGAAAGGTCTGGCTCAACCACCTTCATTTTCTGTAAAAGGAAAGGAAGTCCAAAAAGTTTCAGTCAATCATCCAACGCATCTTAGCAAGTGAGTCAAACACCTGGGACTAAAACTGGTCTCCAGTTTTCCCGTCCAGATTCTCCACTCCTCTCCCCCGCAACTCCTCTTTACAAGGCCCACACCAACAATTGTTTGAGAAGCAGCCCTGCCTTGAAGAAGTCTCTCTCCATGACTGTGGTCCCAAAGAAAATTTAATGCTCCAGTTAGTTCCAATGCTCTACAAGCAGAACCAAGATGCACAAGGCCCCTAGCCAGGGCCTTTCCCCTTTCTAGCCCAAGACACAATAACATCTGCCTCAGCTGGTCTCATACCTAACAGGGTGTCTGAGCTGGAAGAGACCTTAAAGACTGAGATCAAAGTCACTACCCATTTCACAGGTGGCTGAAGAGAACAATGACTAATTGGGGCGTATATAACCATTTCCCTGACAGCCCCAACCCTTAGCTCTCAGACAGCTTTTTACTGCTGAGACCTTAGGCCACAATGCCCAGAGGTGTCCTGTCTCTCCATCACACTGTCCCTCAAACAGGCAGGTAAGGAGTTCCCTCCAGAACTGCAATTCCTGCCCTAGGCCTTGAAGTCTTCCCTACCCTCTCTTCTCAAACTCTTCTCTCAGAGTGTATGCTCCCCGGCTCATAAGCTGGACAGACACTGTCCCCTCTCCTTTGTACAATAAAACACAGAAAGTCTGAGCCCATAGGCCTCACGCTGGCATCCTTGTTTAAAGGTAGGCTGTGTCAGACAGAGGCTGTTTGACCAGGTTGTCTCATTTTCCATAATAACTTTATTAATATACTGTGCTACTCACCCACTTAAAGTATACAATTCAATGTTTTTGGTGGGGTTTTTTTGGAGGGGGGAGAGGGATATGTTCAGAGTTTGACTTTTTAAAGAAAAATTGAAAACATCTAGGTTTCCAGATTAATTTTCTTGATTTTAAAATATAGGTGGTCACTTTAAACTGTTTTTTAATGCAAGTCAAAATCTGTCAGTAGGCTAGACTGGACCTGTGGAGATGAGATGTGAGCTGCCCATTTGTGACTTCCAGGATATAAACCAACCAGGTCAAGCTGACATATGGTGAGAGGAGATCTGACTTTGGATGGTGGACACAAGAAATAATATACAGATCTTGTAACATAGAAACCCATACCTATACATATGTTCATGTTGACCAATGGCACTCCAATAAATTTAATTAAAAACAAAAACCAAATCATGGAATGTTATCTTGTTTACCCCTCAATTCTGGGGCCTGACACCTAACTCTGTGGTCGGCAAACTGAGGCTTGCGAGCCACATGCAGCTCTTTGGTCCCTTGAGTGTGGCTCTTCCACAAAATACCACGGCCTGAGAGAGTCTATTTTGAAGAAGTGACGTTAGAAGTAGTTTAAAAAATTTGGCTCTCAAAAGAAATTTCAATCGTTGTACTGTTGATATTTGGCTCTGTTGATGAATGAGTTTGCTGACCATTAACCTAACAGTATTTTCTGAATGAACAAGTCTAGGAAATTATTTTGCGAATTTGCAGCTGCAGGGCCACCCAAACTGTTCAAATAGTATCACTACGTCAAGAAATTCAGAATCTCCTGTAGCAATTGAATACTACTTGGCCAGAGCCGAAACCTACTCATGTTCTACCTCCCACAAGAGCTTCACCCATTGGGCTATATTAAGCAGGTCTACTCAAATGCTTTATTTCAGAACTGGCATTTCTACCCACCCTAAGCTTTGATTCTCTGACAAAATAACCTTAGTTCTCTCAACCGTTCCCTCCTCATAGAAATGTGTGTGTGTCCCAGTGAACCACCCCCTCTGTGTATTCCTGATTTCCTGTCTCCCGCCCACATTCCCTAGAAGTAGCACCCGGTCTCCCACACCCAACCTTGCTCTCACCATATCTAAGTTCCACCCCCTAAGCTCCACTTCAGGCAAAACCCAAACCAGGCTACGATTCCATCCATGTAATTGGTTTCTTTCCCTCATATCACTGTTAATATGTATACAGAAAGGGGGAAAAAGAAAGCAAAGAAACACAACCCAAAGTGGCAGAAAGACACCAAAGATGGAATGGGAGGGTTTCTGTACAAAGCAGGAGCCCATCTCTCACTGACATCCTATCACCGGGGCATTTCTAAGCACCACAATGTGGGCTCCTCGCCGCAGGACTGTACCCGCCAAGGATTCTTCAATTCCTCTCCACTATAGAGTTGCATGACAGCCCAGGGCAGGGCCAGAAGAGCTGGCTCTAAGAAGTGGCATGGGCTCTTCCTTCCTGGGTAGGTTCACAGAAGGAATCAGGCAGAGGACCCGGGAAGCCAGGGAAGTTGGCTTTAGCACCTACCTTGGTTAGCAAACTGAAGACCCGAGTCATTCAGGCCTCAAAGAAAAAACCATCACTACTCTTACAATTAACGCTTTTTATTTCTTTTTTTTGCCAGACTCCAGCTAAGCACTCATATTCACCTAACTCACTTTCAACAATGATCCCACTATGTGGGTAACTACATATAACTCCATTTACTGAAGCCCAGAAGTTACACCAAGGGCACTCACTTGGTAAGTGACTGGGTTGAATGAGTTCAAAGTTCATGTTCAACTACCCCATTCTGCCTTTTCCTTCAGAGGTGGAGTAAAAATAGAACTGGAGTGGGAGCCCAGAGACTTGGGTTCAAGTCGTAGCCTTGCTTTGAACTGATTTTGAATAACTCCTATTTCCTTTCTGGGCCTTTAGTACCTAAACTGTGAGAGGTTTAGTCTTCAGGGTCCCTTCCGGCTCCATATTCCTTCTCTAAAAGGTGGGGAAGTAACAGCAAAAGGAACAGAGTTGACAACTGGACACGGGGCTGCAAAGGCCTAACTCTCTGTACTTTCTCGGGAAATCCCTACGACAGCTGAATTCAGCTTAGGGGAGGTGGCTGCTGGGAAGGAAATCTTGAACACATTGCTACCTGTGTAAAAACTTGCGAGTCCAAATTGTAGTGACTGGTAACAGGCAGCCTAGATGTGGAGTCCTGCCACACGGGTGCCTCCCCAGGTGGAGGTGGGGACTGCCACCTGGAACCCCATCTCCCTGCCACTACTTCAAGGGCTACCTCTTCTTCCTGCCTAGCCCTCTACAGCCGGCACCAGCAGACTGGAGGCTCTAAGCTCAAGCATGAGCTCAGCCTATGCCAGTTCTTCAGCAACTGTGCTTCTTTCTTCCAGCAACTTGAGATGAATTTCAACTAACCTGGCCTTCTCAAAGGTCAGAGAAATCCTGTAAACCAGAGCAGCTCCCTACCCAAGCATGACAGCTGATAATTGCCCGAGACCAGTGGTCGACAAACGCATTAAATAGAGCCAAATATCAACAGTACAACAATTAAAATTTCTTTTGAGAGGCAATTTTTTTAAACTTAAAACTTCTTCTAAATAGACTCACCCAGGCCGTGGTATTTTGTGGAAGAGCCGCATGTGGCTCGCGAGCTGCAGTTTGCCAACCACTGCCCAACACTTACAATTCAGGATGATTTGGAAGCCTATTCCCTTCTGTGTGGTCCTGAGCCTACCCAGGAAGGAAGGCCATGCAACTCTATAGTGGAGGGAAACTGAAGAATCCTTGGCGGGTACAGTCCTGCGGCGAGGAGCCCACATTGTGGTGCTTAGGAATGCCCCGGTGATAGGATGTCAGAGAGAGATGGGCTCCTGCTTTGTATGAAACCCTCCCATTCCATCTTTGGTGTGTCTGCCACTTTGGGTTGTTTCTTTTCTTTTCTTCTGTATATATAATAACAGGGATATGAGGGAAAGAGACCAATTACATGGATGGAATAGTAGCCTGGTTTGGGTTTTACCCCAAAGGATCAGAAAGGAAACGCCAAGCCATCTATTCTTAAATTAAGAGGATCTGCCACATGGCCAGAGTAATCTTTCAAAGCAAATATCTTACTATGCCACTTAAAATCTTCAATGACTCTCAACTACCTTTCTGTTCAAATCAGAATTTACCTTCCCAATCATCTGCATAACAAACACAGTTCCCTGAACCCCAGGGCCTTTCCTCTACCAAGAATGAGCTCTCTTTCCAGGCCTTTTTTCTCAGGCAACTCACACCCATCCTTCCCATTTAGCTTAGTCACTGCTTCCTCCAGAAAGACTTCTCTGACCTACATTGGTTGGGTGCCCCTGCTGCACTCCCAAAGAACCCCATACCTTTCTTACACAGTACTTCCATACTGGATCGTGAGTGCGTGTTCCTTGCCAACAGACTTTTATTATTCACTGTGGCATCTGTATGCGACTCAAAATGTGCTGAATGCTCCTGTAAAGTGTGAGATTCATCCATTCCTTCTCTAATTAAATGTTCAACAAGCTGCCTACTATTGTGCTTGGTATGTTGTAGGTGCTGAGAATACAGCAGTGGTCAAATACCACAGTCTCTGACCCAATGGTGATAATAGCTAAGAAGGAAGATGAAGCAGGGTAAGAGAGGGGGAACTGAAGAGTGAGAGGTGGCAGTGTGCTATTTTCCATAGGGTGGGGTCTGGGAAGAACTCTCCATCACATTGATATATGAACAGGAACCTGAAGAAAGTGAGAGTGTGAACCATGTAGCTATCTAAGGGGAAGAGCATTCCAGAACAAAACCCATAAAGCAGGAGAATGTGCCTCAGGGAGAGCAACGTGACTGGGAGGCAAAAATTGGGAGGAGGGGAGATGTCAGAGCTTGGGGAGAATGATGGTATGGAGAGCCAGATCAAGCAGTCTTATAGGATACTAGGCCGGGTGCACAAAATTCATGCACTAGGGTGTGTGTGTGTCCATCTGTCCCTTGGCCTCAGAGGTCCCTGAGGACTGCTGATTTATCCCTCTCACAATCTGGGAAGCTGGCTCCCAACTACTCACCTGCCTGTAAGCCTGGTCACCCCCTAACCACTCCCCTGCTGGCCATCTTCTGTCAGGGTGTGAGGGTCAATTTGCATATTAACTCTTTATTATATAGGAATTCTGAGGCCTCTGATTTTTTTCTCATATAATAAAATGCCTTAAGAGCAGTGGTTCTCAACCTTCCTACTGCCACAACCCTTTAACACAGTTCCTCATGTTGTAGTGACCCCAACCATAAAATTATTTTCATTGCTACTTTGTAACTGTCATCTTGCTGCTGTTAATGAATCGTAATGTAAATATCTGATATGCAGGATGTCTTAGGCGACCCCTGTAAAAGGGTCATTCGACCCCCAAAGGGGTCGCGACCCACAGGTTGAGAACCGCTGCTTAAGAGTTTTGAGCACAAGCGACAGACCAGTTAGGAGGCTGCTAAACAATCTAGGTAGGAAAGCAATGCTGGTATGGACCATGCTGGCAACAGAGGAGGTTGTAAGAAGCATTTAGCTTCGGATACAGGTTTTTTGGGGAGCCAAAGGGATGTAAATTAGATGTGAGATTATAGAGAAATAGAGAAACACTCAAGGATGAGCCCAAGGCTTAGTCTGAGAAATCATAAGAACAGAGTTGCTTATTAACAGGTTAAGCTCCATGCCAGTCACTGGTGACTGACACTATTCCAGTGGTTGGCAAACTATGGCTCATGACTCACATGCGGCTCTTTGGCCCCGAGTGGTGTGGCTCTTCCACAAAATACCACGTGTGCCAATGAAATTTCGTGGCCTGTGCGCAAAAGTCAGTTTTTGGCTCTCAAAAGAAATTTTAATCGTTGTACTGTTGATATTTGGCTCTGTTGACTAATGAGTTTGCCGACCACTGCACATACTTTCCATTTGGACCTAGTCAGTCTCTGGTCGCCAGCATATCGGTGAAATCGAGGAGCACGGGCTAAACGGAAAGGAAGACAAAATAGGCTTGGCATGTAATATGTTAACCTCTCCTGAGCCTCACTTTCCTCATCAGTGAAATAGACATAAAAAGCTCACGTGTTAAGATTACATGGGACAGAACATGGAAAGCAACCAGTAAATGGTAACTATGGTCTCACCATTATTAATCTCGGGGTTTCCAGGAGCTTCAATAAGCTAAGTGTGTGTGACAAGGAAAGCAAAAACTATACAGACCAGGTGGACGATTCGTCCACCAGGTGGCCCTAGCTACGTCTTAGAGCCAGCTTTTCTGACTCTGCCCTGGGCTGTCATGCAACTCTATAGTTGGGGGAGGGGGGTAATTGAAGAATCACTGGGGCGCAGGGGGAGTACAGTCCTGCAGCGAGGAGCCCACATGGTGGTGCTTAGGAATGCCCCGGTGACAGGATGTCAGTGAGAGATGGGCTCCGTGCTCTGTACCTTCCCATTCCATCTTTGGTGTCTTTCTGCCACTTTGGGTTGTATTTCTTTGCTTTTTTTCTGTATATATAATGAACAGTGATATGAGGGAAAGAGACCAATTACATGGATGGAACAGTGGCCTGGTTTGGGTTTTGCCTGAAGTGGAGCCGAGTGTAGGGGGTGGACCTGAGACTCCCAGCCACTGTGGGACTTCTGTTCCTCTGAAAGGCTTGCAACTTAACTTTAAAGCAGGGAAGAGAAAAGGCTGCCTTGAATAGCATTATGTTTAGAGGACAATTTTGGAAGGTTATTACAGAGTACCATATAAACAAGGCTTCTGATGGAGGGGTCACTGAATGTCCCCAAATTGAGATTGGGGAGCCCTTCACCATACATAACATTGATACATCAAGCTGCACAAAATCCATCAATTAAGGCCCACAATCCTCACTGCCAACCCACCCTACCAGGACTTTGCTAATCCAAAGAGGCAGGGAAAAAAAAAAGGTAGCACATCAAGACTGTCCTGATTTTGAAAAGTTCCCTGAGACGCCCTAAGCTTACCTCTCACAAGAAGTTGGCTAGTTGGTTCTGGTACCTATTACAAATAATGAATGCTACTTGAAAAGTAAGCTAACTCCTGATTACCCATCCTTATTTAGGAAAGGCATGGGTAACCTCTTAGAATAGGTGATGACTTCAAACTAGATATATCTAGCCTGGAAATGCATCTTCTGGAATATAAATAACTTATGTGTGGTACATTTTGCTTTTTATTGATTTTAGAGAGAGGGAGGGAGGAAAGGAAGAGGAGGGAGGGAGGAAAGGAAGGAAGCGAGAGAGGAAGAGGGAGGGAAGGAGAGAGGGAGGGAGAGCAGAAGGAAGGAAGGAAAGATAAATCTGTTGCCTTCCACATGCACAACTGGGGATGGAACCCATAACCCTTGGTATTTGCCTTAATTGGGAATCGAACCCGACATTTTTTGTTTTGTTTTGGTTTTTAAAAATATATTTTTATTGATTTCAGAGAAAAAGGGAGAGGAGAGATAGAAACATCAATGAGAATCATTGATCAGCTGTCTCCTGAACGCCTCTAACCAGGAATCAAGCTCGCAACCCAGGTATGTGCCCTAGACTGGAATCAAATACGGGACTCTAGTCTGCAGGCTGACGTTCTATCCACCGAGCCAAACCGGCAGGGGCAAATCCAAAACTTTTTGGTGTACTACAGGATGATGCCCCAACCAACTGAGCCATACTGACCAGGGCTTGTATAGGACAGTTTAACTTCTGAACTGAGCTCAGTATCAATTTGATTCTCAAAAGAACCTCAGCATAAGGGCTAGTTCCATTCTGTGAATTAAAAAAAAGGGGTGAGACAAGCTAAGGTCACGTGAGAGGAGAGAGAAGTATTCTGCCCATGTTTTGAAGTAAATCCCATCACCTACCTCCTTTGCCCCATTGATCACCAGTCAGGTTATCAAAACTTGTTTCCAATCATGAACCCACAGCAAAGTTAGGCTGTCCTTTCCCCTGGCCACTCCCTTAGGTCACTCTGGACCAGCTAGGGAGGTTTGTGAGCCCAGATTGAGGCACCTGTGAGCCCTCTTGAGGTCCCAAAACTCTAATTACCCCCTTTGAGCTTGTCTTGGATTTTGCAAACAGGGGCACTCCCATCTGCCAAGCTCTCCATTTTAAAGAGGTTTTTGTGGCTTCAGACCCGGCTCCGCCTCCTCTCCCTACCCACCTCCCAAAGGGAGGGAAACAGTGCTGAGCTGAGTAACAGCTATAAAACACTCTGGCCTAGGTCCCATTGCAAAGGCGGTGGGTCACCAAGAGACTGCCTCTTGGGAGAGTCAGGGTTCAAGACAGATGAAAATACCCTCTCCAGGGCCTGGAACCACCTCCTAACCAACTCGAACCTCTTCCTCCTTAGCAGGCACTCACCACCTCCCAGCTGATGAAAAACTCAAAACTCCCTGCCCAGAAGAAGAGGCCTGAGAGCTGGAGATTGCAGGTGAAGACCTCCCTCTACCTCTTCTCTAATTGGGTACATTCTTTAGAAAAGGAGAAAGTGGTTTGAACTACAGGAAAAGAGGTGTAAGTCCTCATTTATCTAGGCCAGCGGTCGGCAAACTCATTAGTCAACAGAGCCAAATATCAACAGTACAACGACTGTAATTTCTTTTGAGAGTTAAATTTTTTAAACTTAAACTTCTTTGAATGCCACTTCTTCAAACAGACTCGCTCAGGCCGTGGTATTTTGTGGAAGAGCCACGCTCAAGGGGCCAAAGAGCCACATGGGGTTCGCAAGTTGCAGTTTGCCGACCACTGATCTAGGCTAAAGCAGGACTTCTTAGCCAAAAGAACTGATTACATTAGATAATCAGTGATGGAGCTTAAAAAAACAACAACAAAAAACAATCACAATACCAGATCACCCCTGACAAATAGCTCTTTAATACAATCTAGTGATCAGATCCCCTCACGATCACCAAATGTTTTACAGCCGGTTTGTTTGAATTGGGAACCAAACAAGATCCACACAGTATATCTGATGTTTCAACTCTTCACCTGTAACAACAGTTCCCTTTACTAAAATGCCATTAACTAACTGATAAATTATCTGTGCTGTAGAATTCCACACATTCAGGAGTAGGATAACTGCTACCTCACGGTCAATCAATGTGTTTCTCTATCCCCACAGATCTATGGTTCTATTGGGTTTAGGTTCAATTTTTATTTGAGGAGGGGAGAATTTTTACAGTGCTGTGTACTTTCTACTATGTCTGGTTTTCCACAGTATCTGATATCACCCCCAAGTGAACAGCCTAGGTTCCTGAAGCAAAAGAGTCACTCTAGTCCTGAGTCTGATTTCAAAACTGGAGTTTTTTTTCATTATAGGAGACATAAACATACACGTTTAAAAGAAAAAAAAAGGGAGGAAAAAGAGCTCTGCTTTGGTTTCTTTCTTTTGTGGGGAAAGATTTTATTTAAAAAGTGTTTTTGATACAAAAAACTCCCGACATTTAGACCTAACCCAATTCTTTCATTTTACAGAAGAAACAGAGAAAGCATGGGGTTGCTGGTTTCCAAAATGCAGGTCACAAACAGAATCAGAAGTGAAATAGATTCTAATAATGGTGGTCACTTATTACTAAAAAAATTTAAAACTACAATTATTAAGTAAGTAGCACTTAACAGATACTCTGTGCTTGTACGCTAAGGGCTTTATTAATATCACCTCCTTTAATTCTCATGATCTTTTGAAATAGTTAATATCATTTTCCCATTTTGAGAGTATCAGTGGCTCAGAGAGACTGAGTAATTCACCCACTACTGCACAGCAAGTTAAATGCAAAACTGGATATACACAAATATAGAATCATTATGTTGCACAACTGAAACTAATATAATATTATATGGCAATTATATCTCAATAAAGGAAAAGTAGCAGCAGCTGGAGCTCAAAAGTGCAGACTCTGTGATTCCAGGCACAACTCTTACTTGCATCCAGTCTACTTCTAGTGTGGGGAAGGAGGAACCAGGGACTGAAGTAGTCTGAGGCTACCAGGGAGGGTCTTCACACAGATAAAGCAGATGCCCTACCTAACACAAAGGTGTAGGAGACCTGAGGAAGGGCCCAAACCCAGGGAGGAAGGTAAAGAAAGGGAACAGGTTTATTTGAGGCCAGTTCAGTTGGGCAGAGGGTCCCTGGGGTTGTCATGGGTTAGCCAAGATTATATAACCTTTTTTTAATTTTGTACCGTCAGTTAGCTATACTTCAAAGGGACACAGAAAAAAGTGATGCCAGAACATAAACACTCAAGTCTCGGACCCAGCCCCTGACTCTCCTTTAAAGAGAAATCAAGAAATAGACTGCAGCACTGGTTAAAGTTAAAGATGCGACAAAACCAACCCACTGATTCCCACACTGGGGTGAGTGGAGGCTTCCAGTGATATGATATATTCTCAAAGTCTCAACATGCATTTAGTCAACTTTTACTTCAGCCACAATGGCCTTTCCCCCACAGCCCTGAGAGTACACGTGCATTCTCCCAAAAGATAATCTTAATGAAAGGTAAATAAACAAGGTAAAACTTGTTTTTTAAACAGTCATCACACAACATTCCAAAGCAGAAATAGTCAATTCTTTGGGTAACCAACCTTTAAGATTATCCATACCATGCTCTGTTTGTCTGTAGATAAAAGTCCATATTTAAGGAGATAATCCCATATATTTCATGGAGTACTGATACAATACCAGAAAGGGAAAGTAGTACTGAGTTCTCCAACTCCCTTTTTTTTACAAGTGGAGAACATGGAGACCCAGAAAAAGTTCTGGAAAGTCCCATAGTCTCAGTCTCCCAGACATGGTGTAACAGCTACATGACAGGCACTGAGCTAAATAAAACTTTTCACATTATAACAGTGAATGTTCACAACAGCCCCAAAAAGCAGATAAATCATGATTTAATCCCTAGTACACAAATGGGGAAGCTGAGGCACAGAATGGTTACAGAAGTTATTGTCCAAAGAGGCACAGCTAGAAACGGTAAAAGCTAGTATTTGAACCCAGGCAGTTTTGACCCCAGAACTTTTGCTATACATAATTTCTGCTTTTAACTAAGACATCCTGTGTCTCTTAAGAGTACTTATAGAGTTGTGGCTAGCATAAATATAAATATGTGTGTTTACACACACAAATTATTTTTTTCCAAAATATTCTAGGGGATGGAAATATAAAAAGTCAAAATGCAAATCCCAAGATTTGAAACAACAAACATTAAGGCATAGAAGAGAAACCCACAAATAATGAGGGAGTATCGAAAAGTACCTTTCATTACTAGTTACTGCACGTGTCCCTTAAAGAACTAAAACACTAGCATCTGAGCCAAAAGGAGAGCTAAAAATAGGCATCTGCAGCAAGCTTTGGAAAGCCTTTAGCCTGCTTATGAGCGACTCACTTCTGGAGACTCCCAAAAACATGCATCACAGAATGCAAAATTCCCAAGACTACACTGCCAGTCCACCGGTGTCACCTTTAAACTTGTCCAAACTGCAAATAAAATCAGGGCTGGAAAAGGGCCTGAGAGTTCTATGTAGACTCCAAAGAAAGGCCTATCTAACCTTACCAGACAAGTCAATCACAAAATTCTCCCTCAAAAAAGCACCTGAGCCCTAACTACAAGCTTAAACCGAAGTTAATAAATTAATTCAGTTAGTCTGTCAAAACCAACGAACAGACAAGACACTTTTTTGCCTTAAGATTTCAGCAAAACAAGCACCGAGCAAATCTACCTGACTCAGAATTTTGTTCTGGACACTAAAAGCAAACAGTCCTCTCCACTTGGAGGAAAAGGTGAGATGAGATGTCAGCCAAACCGTCTTCTTCCCACGATCGATAACCCCCGTGACGCACCCTATCAAGGGCCCCTGGGCTTGCACAAAATACCAGCTCACGCATACAATGCCACCTGATGTCATGGCTGATTTAAAACCCACGGGGCAGGTCCGCCATTGGCCCAGCAGCAGCGGCCGCCGCCAGGGTGAGTAGCCCCATTTAAACTTCTGAGGAGTGCTCTCTCCTGGGGATGATTATACCCCTTTGCATTTAAAGAGGGGAAGGACCAAAGAGCGTCTTAAAGTTGCTTTCCCTCCCCTCTGTAGGTGGGTCGGGAGGGATATGCAAGAAAATGGAGGTTTCAGCACTGCCCTTTGCATAACAGAGCTCTGGAAGGGAAAGGGGGGGAAGGGCACAAGGAAGAGAGCACGGTCTGAGGCGCTTTGGTCAACCCCACAGGTCCCCTCCTCCTCCTCCTCCAAGTGAAGCAATCTCAAAAAAGAAATAAAAATTGCAACACGCCCTTTTCAGAATTAACTGTTCTGGTTTTTCTAGGACGCCCAGTGATTCTGCTCCCCGGAAGGTGAGGGCATGAAGATCCCTCCTCCAACCCTCCCCGCCACCCGGGCGGCGGCGACTGCAGAGGGGGGAGCTCCGAACCAGCCCGGAGCCGCGGCCACCGGCCACGGTCCTGGCGGCCATCGCGTTCCGAGACCCGCCAACTGCAAAGGGACCCCAAACCCAAGAACCCCGGCGCCTGCCGCCGCGGAGCAGAGGGCGTGCTCCCCAACCCAGGACCCGGCGACGGTCTGTTCTCGGCGCAGGGCGGCCCCGGCGAGCCTCCATGTTAGCGCCGCCTCCCTCCCCACGCGGACACCGCTTCTTCGGGACCCCCCGCACCTCCACCCCCCACCCCCCGGGGACCGGGCCCCGCAGGACCCCCAGCCCCGGGGGGAGGGGGGCAGCGCCGGCCGGCGGCCACATGCGCTCCCCGCGCGGGAAGGCACCACGTTGCCGGCGGCGGGGGAATGCCGGGAAGGGGGCCGCGCACCTCCCTCGCGCACACGCACACCCCCGACCGCGCCTCTGCCCGGCACCCGCCTCCCACCCCCCGCGTCGCGGCGGCCGCCGAACGCACAGGCCGAGCGGCCGCGAGCGGAGCAGCCGGCGGGCCGGCGGCGCATGGCGCCCAACTGTCACCGCCCGCCGGCCCGGCCACTCCCTCCTCGCGGCCCGCGGGCGCCGCCAGCCCCTCACTCGCCTCGCGTTTTGCGCCCCCCACCCCTGCCCTGGGCTCCCCGGACCCTGGCCACCCGGCCCCCTCCTCGAGGCGGAAGGTCCCCGGGACCGAGGGGGGGAAACCCCCGACTGACTGCAGCCAGTGACACGCTGGGCTTCCCCCTCTCCCCGTCCTCTCCCCGTCACCGACCCCGCACAACCCGGCGTCAATGGCGACCCTCCTGCCGAACGCCCTGCACCCGAGAACAAAAGTTAACTTTCGAACCCCGCACCCGGGAGCTCCTCGCCGGCCCTGCTGCCGCCCATGACATGAGCCCATTTCACAGTCACAACGCGGGGCTCGCGGCGCTGCCGAGACGGGGAGCCCGGGGCCGGGCGGGGAGAGGGGCTCCCCGAGGAAGAGGCTGCGGCGGGAACCGCCTCCCGGACCACGCGGCGCGGAGAACGCTCTTCGCCGGCACCAGCGCCGCCCGCCCCCGGCGAGGTAGGCCCGGGCCACGCCGTTGCCCACTAACCGCTGCGGCCCGGAGGCCGGGCCCTCCCGCCGCGCCGGCTCCCGAGGGCTCCCGGGCGGCCCGGATTAGCCAGGAAGCAATAAAAATTAAAAAAAAAAAAAAAAACACAAAAAAAGCCCGAGTCACGGCGACCGGCGGCGGCGGCCCCCGGAGGCCGCGGGGGGAAGGGACGCCCGTGTCCCCGGAAGAGGCCCCGCACCGGGACCGCCGACGGGAGACCCACCTGGGAGAGACTGTCCGTTCACCGCGGCCAGCGCCGGCGGCAGCGCGTTCTTAGTCCACGGGTTCACCTTGGGCGGAGGGGCCTCCACGAAGTCCCGGCGCCCGGCGCCCGCGGCTCCGGCCACTCCTCCGCCGGCGCCCGGCTCCCCGCCGCCCTCCTCGCCGTCGCTGAAGGCCAGGCCCTCGGCGCCGGGCGGCGGCGGCGGCGGCCGCGGGCTCTCGCGCCCCGGCGGCCCGCTGCCCTCCTTGGGGGGCTTGGCGCAGGGGGGCCGCGGTCTCCGGCCGCCGCCGTCCGGCTCGCCCCCGCCGACGTCGTTCGCGCCGAGCTCGCCCTGGCCCTCGGGCGGCGGCGGCGGCGGCGGCTTCTTCCTCACCAGCGCCCCGTGCTCCTCGGCCTGCAGCAGCGGAGCGCCTCCCGGCAGCAGCGGCTCCACCTGAGTGGCCATCTGCGCGCCCGCCCCCCCGGAGAAGCCGGGCGCGCCAGAGGCGGCCTCCCCCGCCTCGAACTCGGCTCTCGGAGCGCCCGCGACGCCTTCCTCCGGGGCGCTGGGCCCCGGGCTCCGCGGGGAAGAAGGGTCGGGGTTCACGCTAGGCGCGGCCTCGCTCCCGGTCGGATGCAGCCGCCGTGGGTCCGCGGCCCGCTGGCGGGGCGGGGGGGGGAAGGAAGGCCCCCCACTCTGCAGTCCAGGCCTCCTTGGCGCGCGTCCCCCCCCGCCCGTTCCTCGCGCGGCACCCCCCGGAGCCTGGCCGGCTTCTCGCCCTGTCCCTCCCTCCCCCCCGCCGCCGGGGCGGCCCGGGCTTCCCGGCTCGGGGGCTGCAGCAATATGGACGGACGGGGGAGAGGCGCGGCGAGCCGAGCCGACCACGCGATCCGCGGCAGGCGGCGGGCGGGCGCGCGCCTCGCGACGCGGCGGGCGAGGGGAG